>VXAC01004230.1:151298-177399 GCA_013399225.1 Rhipidura dahli
AAAAAAAAAAAAAAAGAAAATAATGAAGTTCAAATTTCTGTATTTCTGTTTCGAGTGACCAACACTTCGCTCACAAAAGTGAAAAGCTCAAGTAAGTTATTTTAAAGACAGCAGAATGTAAAATAATGAAACAAATATGCAATAATAAAACACTAAGGGCAAAATAAATTTATACATAACACAACTATTTTTCAAAATTCTTGCTTTGCTTTAGATGCCAGTTTGCCTTCTGGCTAAAAACACATTCTTCACACACGCTGGGAATGTTGAGGAAAACTAGTCAGCATTCAGAGGATTAATACAGATTTCCAGCTCTGTGCCCTTAGGCTTAATAGTCAGACATCTATTTGTCCTCAGGAAAGGTTAGGGGTTGAAATGCAAATATGCAAACAACTGAATTCTTTGTTAAGATATCAGGAAAAAGCTTGATCTTTGCTGCTGTTTAATAAATCCTTGCAATTTTATGGACTTATTTAAATGCAGCTTTGTGTCTCACTATTTTGAAGGAGAAAACAATGTAAGGAAACAAACACATTCATTCTGACTAAAATTTGTTCTCTAGAGGAAAAATGACATACACCCTTGACAGCTTATTTACCAAACTCACTAAAGATTTATTGATTTATCAATCAGTGCCTTGAGCATTTGCTTCTCCCCAAGGGAAAATTAACAATTCCAGCTAACCTAATATATTCTATGTATAAACTAAGTGAATGCAAGAATCAATCCTGGCACAGTTTACCACATCCAGTTAAAAAAATGCTGTCCCTTTTGGTGTATGTAAAATTGAAAGCTATACTAACGAAGAAAAAATGCTCATGTTGCTTACAAACATAAAAAATACTTATTAAGACAGTACAATTGAACCCAACAGACATTTTAATTCATTTAAATACTCAGTGGGAGGCAAAAGCATTGGAAAATAAAAAATTGAATGATTTTGCTTCCAGATTAATACTAAGTACTACCACTATTAGTTACACTACTGACATGCCTCAAAGCAGAGATATTTCAAAGAGCTACAAATTCTCTTTTACTTCACCTGCAAAAGCATAAGCCTGAAAATTAATTAGTGGTTTGATGATGTCAGAGCAACATAAGAATCCCAGAAGATAAACATTAAAATCCAGGAATATTTTGTCATTAAATAAAGAAAGAAAATATTTTAACACAACTAAAATGGTGTTAGTGAGAGCAAAATGCAGTAAACATAAGACCCATTTTTATTAAAAAAAGCAAAAGTATCCCAAATACATATAAAGAAGAGTTTGGAGTACTAAAGAACTGGCAGAGCAGCTCAGTGCATCACTGCTACTGTGCTGAACCTTTGCAGCACCTGATTCTTACAGGGGCCCACAAACCACCCAACCTCTATGAGCTAAGGAAGCACAGGAAGCTCAGATGCAGCAAAGTCTTGCCTTTAAAACCAAGAGCAACGATCCCCCCCCTTCCCAGGGATCCCCTCCCAGGCCCCCAGGATTGTCCCCGACCAAGGAGGGGCTGCTCCACAGAGGCCTTGTCCTGACAACCAGGACCTTCCCAGCGAGACACATTCCAGAGGAGCAGTAGAATCCAATACATAACACCAACCACAGATTCTTTTAAATCCTCCATTCAGCAGAAGTTTTATTACAGTCCACACAATCTAGGGTTTTGCTGAACATTAAAATATGCATTTAGAGAAAAATTCTCAAGATATGTAATGATCCCCTCCCTTTTTTAAGAAACAGAATTAAGTATGAAAATTGCTATCCAATTCCAGGGAAAAAAGACAGGAATTATTGTAAAAGACTGCCCTCTGGTGTTACACCAATTCTAAATTCTGTTTTAGAGTTCAGATCCCTCCCAACCACCCCGCTGCATTTTTTCATTATTTTCTTTTTTTACCTGAAAGAACCACCTCCAGGGTCATTCAGCTTGTTTTTCTGATTTGCAGAGACCTGAACACCAAAGCCCCCAGGACTTTTACTGGCTTGTATTGTTGGTGCCTTCCCTACTGTGCCTGAAAAACACCAAGCAATGTTATTATGAGCTGTCTTAGACAATTTACATCAAAGAACCTTCTGTCCAGGAACTAAATTTAACTGTCTGTAAATTGCAAACAAAGGAAGTTATTATTTTTAAAGATTACATGCTGAAGAAGAACAATTTAAAATACAAAATTTATATTAACATTACAGTTTGTTCAATATTTACAGAACAGTGAAGATTCCAAAACTGAAAACCATTTGCCATAAATAGCTATAATATTTATAATGGCTATAAGTGTGTTTGCAATTGCCAGTAAACCACTTTTCTGGATAATCTGTACAGAATAAAGACGGAGAATTTGAAATGTTCTTAATACAAATACTTTAAGTCAGAGTCACTCAGGGTATTGACTATGTCTTTTATATTTTCTATAAAGAAATTGTTCTTTATTGCAGTGAAAAACACATATTTCAGAGTTGAAAGGACTGCATGTATTTTAAAATGCTTTGCATTGCATATAAAAGAAAAAAACACTATGTCAAATTTGACACACACCCCCCATGAAGGTTGTCTTTTGCTTTCTTATCTTGAAAACAATGATTCAAAAATAATTTATGTCTGTATCTAGACTTTACAGATCTTGAATTACAAGTAAAAAAGGGCTTTCTAAATGAGCCACAGTGTGGTGGACATTCAGTAAATTAAGGAGATCTTAATTCCTCTCTGACATGACACTTTTGGAGTAAGCACTCCTTGACTGCCTAAGTACATTTATTTGGGTTACATTTTGTGTTTCCTTTAATCCCACCTGTGTTTTGGCATGTAAAACTAACTCACATCTACTTGATTTAAAAGATCTCACCTTTCTCTTGTGTATCACTCCATTCTATTGAGCATTACAGATGTGGTGTTCAAGACTTTGAGAAGGACATGGGAGTTGTTCCTGTACCCCAATGACTCAGTTGCATATAAATGGCATGCTAAGAACCCTGGTAGAGTTCTGATATTGTTCTTTCATGAATAATAAAAACCTGAAACACAACTATCCTAATAAATCCTTTTAAGAACACTTCTTGGCCAATACAAAGCTGTTAGCTTTGAATGAGTCCCACATTACTTTTTTTTTTTTTTGAAGTCTTCATCAACTCCAACATATGATCTTAAAGAGAAACTAATTTGATAGTGGTTGTTGAGTTCTCCATCTGTATAAATAAACTGTAATGTTGACTCTCAACATTACCAAATACAAACCAGATTTAGGACATCAGGCTCAAGCCTGGGGAATAAAAATATTTTGTCATCAGAATATTCAAGGTCCATGAGATGTCACAGACAGCATTAGTTCATGGACCAGACAATTCATTCATCTATTCCAGATGAACTAATGGAAAGGTTTTCTACTAAGTGAACTGGAAGGAAGGAAAGAAATAATACAGTAATAAAAATTAGCAGATTTCTGCTTTGTAGAATTAAGATCTAGAAGACTAAAAATGTGTTAACCTTGAAAATTTTTGCAATGGCAATACTAAAGTAACAACAGCACTCCTCCAGAATTAATATTATATTTCTTTGGAATCAGTATCAATGCTTTGTTTTCTGCAAGTGATAACTTTTGATCAAAAAACACCCCCAAAACTCAAAAGGGTAAAGCAACAGAGCAGCTCACTTCTTGGTCTCAGGCAAACAGTATGTCTGCACTGGGTATGGAAGAATTAAGTCTCACATTCATCCCAAGTATATGTAATTCTACTCAATGGATCTGGCAAAGTGAACGTGAGATTTCGGATGATATTTAAGTTTTCTGGTTTCAATAAATCACAACTGTGCATGACTAAGGATTAGACATAAAATATGCCTAAAACATCCATTTTTATTATGGGGCAGAACATATTTTGAAAATTAAAATCACCTGTGGGCCTAGATATTTCATGGGATTGGTAATGACATACAGAGTCTTTCACCACTGGATTCTTGCTTTAAGTTTTAATTAGCATGATCTAGAAAAATAAGCCCAAATTTAGGAGTTTATAAATTCCTAGCTGTATTTCAGCACAGGTTAAATAGCTGCAACAAATACTCTGGCTAATTACTTTACTATTTGGCTCAATTCCTCTATCCATAAGATGGAATTCACCGAATTTTATACCAGTAGAGTGCTTTGGTAAAGGAGCATGAATTTTTCACGCAGCAACAATGGTGTTACTTCCACTGGCGTGGAAGTAATTTTATTTACATAAAAGTCCTTAAACCCTGCCATTTTTATTGAAACTACTGTTTTAAGAAGCACTACAGACTGTTCACATGGATGTATTGAAGATACATTACACGTGGGAAATTCACTCCTGTCAAGGAGGAAAATGCAGCTCTTTGTGGAGGTCAGCTCAGTTCTGATGTAACTATCCTTAACAAGTTACAATCCATGATATTATGCTACTGTAATTTTTATTTAGATGATGTCCTATTCCAGTACATCATCTCTTCTGCAGGAATACCTAGGTCTGTATAAAATACCATTACACTGGTGTTTACAGAAAAATGTTTTAATAATATATCACAATGAAGCATTCTTGACAGTGCTGCAGCACACAGGCAGACTGCTCCCTAGACATGGGCTGCAGGATGAATGGTTTTATACTGGGATGTTTTCTAAATGCTTATTCTTGTTTGTTTTGTCTGTGTAAATAAAACAATATACTGGAGGGCTTAACCAAATTTGAGAATTGGAGTAAGCTCACCAGAAAGTAGGATCTTGCATAAATTAGCTTTTATGAAACCACCATCTACCACAAGCCAAACTGTCAGTTAAGTTGCATTGCACTGGCTGATCAAGGGCTACCAAGAATGAACACATATACTGAATCTACTGTTTAAAAAAAAAATATGCCAGTATCATGCAAATTCTTAGCACACTGTTGACATTCACAACTTGGGAGACTGAACAAGTAAAGAAATGAAATCTGCCTTCACTCTCAGACACATTAGTCAGAAGTGAAAGCTTGTGCTATAAGATGCATGGACACGTTATAAACTCAGGACATGAGTATCAGTGCTATCAAATAAACACATCTTATGGTGAGCAAATATATTTCTTCCTAACTGGGAAAAACATCCTACACGATTAGTGACAGCTTGGTCTCTGTGTCCATTAAACCTTTGGATTCCCCTAAGAAAACAGAGCAAGTAAAACATCAACTGCTCTTAGGTATTTTTGGTGCTTTTTTTTCCCAAGGAGAAAAGAAACAACCAAGCAATGAAGTCAAGTAGGCAGCAATAGTTTTTATGTGTATTTAAACTAGTCTGATTCCTGATTCAGTACCTGGGGATGACAAGCTCTGTATTCCATTACAAACCCTCAATCATGTAAATGCCCACATCCAGTAAGATACTCTCACACATATTCAGGAAAAATAAAACCCAAGCCTAAGAGGTTCAGTGCTAGAAAGAAACAAATGGGTATTTATTAGGAAGCAAGGAGGCTTCAAAGAATCCTTTTAAAAAGTGCGAAGTATCAGCCAGACATGAACCCACCTGTGCACAGACAGATGAGGAAGGTGTGTACAAACCACATGCTGTAGCTAATCATGGCATGTCAGGTTGCTGTTGTCAGTCTCTGACCTCACCAAAAAGTAAACATACTGACAGGAGGCAAAAAAACCAACCTGAGGCTTGAGAAATTCCCCTAGGGCTCCCAGCCCGACCTCAGTAGCGGCAGAGATGGGGACTACCATGTTCTGCTTCAGGATATTAATTAGCAGTAGGATTGTTAAATTGAGGTAACCACTAGGCTTCAGGAAAATGAAGAATTTCTTTCTTGGCCCAGAGTTACAGTTCAGAACAGTGAGAACCAAGTTCCTGACCTGGTTTAGAACTTTCCATGAAAAACTGCTAAATAAGGAGCTAAACATGTGAGAGTTTAGTCCTAAGGTTGTTCCAAAACATTTCACTGTGTTGGTCCGAAACACCTTGCAAGTGCATATGAAAACATGCATTCTTCAGCCAGCATGAGGTAAAAAATAAATGTCAACAATGTTGCCAATGTCAACACTGTAAGTTTTTCCATGCTTCTCGTTTGTAATTACAACGAAATTCATACAAAGGTAACAATCTCACTAAAACATTTAAACCCATACCTTGTGGTCTAATGGTCTGAGTTATTACCACTGGCATCCTAATCTGGGTAGTCTGGCAAGCAGGGGTTCGTTTCACAGTTTGAGCAGATGTTGACTGGATAATCTGCTATTATTAAAGAAAAGTATACTTATATTATACTCTTTATACACAAACACACACAACGTAAATACACTAATACCTGTCATTACCAAGATAAGCACATGGATCTCTACAAGCACAACCAGCTGGTGACAAAAGTCATATTCATGTAATGCATGTGGTTGTGTGTGTGTGTATATACCTATTTTGCCATTATGCTTTAAAAAATACCAAATCATATACGACACAGATGTCATATCTCACAACCTTCATTAAAAATATATTTCAAAATCATAAGGTTAATATTAAAATTTAGACTTTTGTCTTCAGAAATTTTACTAGGAAGAAAATCAGTTTTGTAGAAGAAAATGCTGCAATGATTGTAGTGGTATCCACCTACAAACATTAGGTCTTGCACTAAGTATCTACGCTTTTTAAAGAAAACATACTAAAAATAAATCCTAAAATATTATGGGTTCCAAAGTCAGATACACACAAGAAAGCAAACTGAGTTTTGTGGCGATCATATACTATGAATCTTTTAAATGCTAGCTAGCTGGATATTCTCAAGGTTTCATTTACTACTAATTCAAGTTCTGAAGTCCTTCTCCAAAACGAAACCTGGGTTAGAAACTTAACATTTGACCCATGTACAAATCAAATTAAAAAAAAATAAACACGTGCAAGGGTCATGCTTAATCAACAGCAAAATGTACATTCATATGATCAGGGACAAGGCAGGCACAGACATAATAAACAGAAGATTCAGAAAGATGTGTGGATGCTGCAGAGCTGTAAAAAACCCCATAAATAAACTTTGAAAACACAACACTGGCAAATAGCTACGAGTAAGAATCCAACCACAACTCAGGTGCGGCAACATTCAGAAGGCGCATGCTCCTCGCAGCCACAGCTGAGTTCCTCCCACTGCGTGGGGTGGCTGCTGACCCCCGAGCCTGCCCCCGTGGGATGCAGCATTCCCTCCTGGAAGGCAACACCACACTGCACCTCCACATAGCACCACTGTCTACAAAGAGCATCTAAAACCATTTGACTTAGTTGCACAACGAAAAGCCAAATCTCTGACTGCAAAGCAACCTATGGAGAAAAGGAAAGGAGAAACAGCATCTGCAAATGAGACGCAAAATTAGAGGCTGAGCAATGAGGAAACTGTTCCATCAGCAGGAACCAGGGCTCCAAAACTGGAAAGGGAGACAGGTGAAAACTACAAACAAGGAAAGAGTAATGAGGGACCTGTGATATATTGTGAAGAAAAAACAAATAGGGCCATTCTGAAGTTGCAAAACTGCATTTTGTACATCCTAAAATAGAGAGAGTTGAAAAGTTGTAATAAAACTGTGGATGCAGAAGTATTAGCAATAACCACCTTGCAGAAAGAGAAAAGGGAAAAAAGATTAAGGATTCAGCTTCAACTATGGACACTGAAGGAAAATGCAGCATTTGTACTAAGCACAGAAATTGAACAAATAGATATAAATTCACTTGGTCAAGACAGTGAGTGAGTAGCCACACTCAGAGGGGAAAGAACAAAGTAGCTACCATACTTAAAAACAGGAAAGAAACAGATTGATCAGTGAAAATAACAGAAAAATGTTGCATTTAACTGAATTTTGATGCATAGGAAACATAAACAAGTGTGGTTTTGGTAAAAAGACAAGAGTCCATGTGAAAAAAACCTACACTGGTTTGAAAAAGGACAATGTTGCCACTTCTACAGTAATTAATTGGGTAAGTTTTCAGAGAATAGTGAAGAAAAGCTGCTGTATCTTAATGGGCCAGAAGCCAGGCCATAAAGGAGATGTGTGGGACCTCAGGACAGAACTACTATCTGGTATTACAGTAATCTTCTGCAATCACTTTTTTTTTCTCTCTGTGAAGCAACTTCTACAGTTCAGAACCAAGTTCTATTTCCCTTGAATAATATTTTCATGTGAATACCCTGCAAAGTGAGCTTCTAACACCATTAAAGACAGGATAATATTTAACCATTTAAGACGACATAGGAAATGGCAATGTTTTCTTTACTATCCAATACATTCCAAAAACTTTTCTTTTGGCAAGTACTGTACTAGGACTTCAATGTATGTACAAACACTGAGAATGTAGAGAATTATTGAGAAACAAACTTTTCCAAGGGGCAGAGACCAAAACCATCATCTTCAACTCCATACAGAAACCAATAAGAAACAAGCACATACTCTCTCAAAAGAACAACTGCACCAGACCTCAGAGTAGCATTTTACACCAAATCTCAGGTTCTGTACTGGAGTTTTAAGAAATGTTTCAATACAGATGCAATCTCCAGATCTGGAAGTCATTAAGGAATTAACATTAGCAACTTGTTTCTGAAACAGAGTATGTAACTTCGTTGCAGGCAAACTAGGGACATGGTAAAAACCAGTGCATTAGAGGATCCTGCATTAAAATTTATAAACTATCTAAGCCACACTTCATCAATTAAGATAATTCAAACTCTTATAAACTTCTTGCCTGTTTTCCCAACATCATAAACATTACTATTAAGTCCTTAGTTTGACCTGAAAGTTGTAGACAATGAACAAGTGTACTAGCAAGCTGGTCTGGGAGATGATTAACTCAAATTATTTCATATTTCTCACAGATTAAAAATATACACAACAAGCGTACCCCATGTCACATTATTGATCCATATTCTGAATCAAAGCTCAATGCCACTCATCAGTTCACAAGCACTGACCCAGACGGAGAGAGCAGATACAGAAGTTTTAGGGCGCTGAGGTTATCAGGGACATTACTCCAGCCTTCAGAAAAGGGGAGATCTCAGTGCTGTTTGCAACCACCTTCGGGAAGATGCACAGAAGATGGAGTCAGACTCCCCCAGATGTGGAGAGCAGAAGGATGCTGCAGAAAAGCATCCTTTACAAGCTGGAATATAGGAAATTCTAAGGTAATATAAGAAAAAAAAATTGCCACAAGGGTGGGCAAGCTCTGGAACAGGCTGCCCCAAGAGGCCCTGTAATTTCTTCCTGAAGACACTCAAAACATAACCAGTCACATGGGAAACATCCTAATGTGTAAGCAGAAGGCTGCACCAGACACCTCCAGGAGTCCTTCCCAATCTTTCACCACTGTGTCCATAAACACATCACCATGGATTTTATAAAAGTGCTGAGTCACAAAAGGTAACAAGACAGAATATAAAAGTCTTCAAAGCTTATAGAAACTGTTAATCATTCCACCTCCACTAAAAAATGGAAGCATTTTAATTACCTCTGAAGATAGCAAGCACAACAGAACAACAAAGGCACAGAAAAGATGGAATGTGATTTAGTCGTTGTCTGGATTTCATAGAGTTTGGAAAATGGCAAAATTACCAAACAAAATTATAATCAAGACAGTGTTGAGACAGCAAGCACTGTCATATACTAGTTATTTCTCTTCAATTTATCTGTCTAAAGTTGAAGAATCATGTCCTAGGCTGCTGCACTTTGGAGCTCTTCAAGGAAAACACTAAAGCAGCAAAGTCATGGCATTGCTTCTCCAAGTGTTATGTGTGAATAGTTACCTACATTTTTTCTTCTATAAAATATTTTTCTGCAAAGTAAGATGTACATTTCTCACAATAGAAAGTATTCTCCCTCTCTTTTTATTTCATCTTTGCACTTCTCCCCTTGTCATCTTCTCTCCACTATTCACACTCACTTTAATTCACCATTTGTTTGCTCTGCCAGAGCAGTTCCTCCTCTCACCTCCTCAACTGCAGATACTCCTCTGTCCTTTACTAAAGCTGACTGTTATTTTTCACAGGTGAAAAAAGGGACGTTTATACAAAGGTG
Organism: Rhipidura dahli; assembly: GCA_013399225.1. Classification (NCBI taxonomy): domain Eukaryota; kingdom Metazoa; phylum Chordata; class Aves; order Passeriformes; family Rhipiduridae; genus Rhipidura; species Rhipidura dahli. The sequence goes on from VXAC01004230.1 coordinate 161,315, forward strand.
CTTCCATAAGGCAGCAGACTCATGAAGACAGAAAAAGGCTATATAACAATCACACTATTAATAACCAGAATAACAGAAACAACAGCTGAAATAGTCATCTTTTTTCCTAAGGGTTTTCTTCAAAAAGCGTAGATTCAGTAAATCTCTGAGAATAAAGTACTGGTTCTCTCAGGTCCTAATCTCAAGCCAAAAGGTGATGATCATTCCATGACAGGTGTGAATCTTCTACTGTGTAAGTTATTGCAGGACAGAAAACAAATTACAGACATGAACACAGAACAATAATCAACAACACAATCAACAAATACAGACTGAGAAAGAATCCAGCCAAAACACATAAAATGTTCAGAAGCAGAAAGGGAACAGAAGTTATCAATCTTTCTCATGCCTGCACAAGAGAGACAAAATGAAGTAAGAGCCACTACCTACAAACCATTGAAAGGATAAGTCCTTTAGGACAATTAGATTAGAACTCATTGCTAAAGTTTCTGAGGACAAGGATTTTGCAAATGTCTTGGACCAGTGCAGATGCATGAGGTTCCAACCTTTATTTGCCCCCTTTTGCTTGACAAGGGCTGCAAAACCAGCCTGGCTCAATTCACAGAAATCACCCTTTGCAACAAAAGCATCTGATCCAAAAGCTTAAACCTATAGTGTACTACAATAAAGACAAAAACACAGTAAACAAGAGCTTCTGTGAAGAATGAAAAACAAAAATAAATTTTAAAAATATATCCTTTACCAAGCCTTTTTTTCTCTCAATTAAGTTTAAAAAAAAATTTGGAAGGAGGAAACAAGACACGCGTAAACATATGAAATTCAGAATGGCTGTGGTCTGATATGACATTTATCTTCACTCATGAGTAAACACTTGCTAACTCACTTGTGGCTATGCCACTTGTGATTTATCAGTCTACTCACTCCTGAAGATAAATGTCATATCAAACCTCAGCTATCATGTAATCTGGCAGCATTAACTTACAATGTTCATGCTTTTATGGGCCTAGAATTCATATTTACCTTGCTTACCATACTGCAGCAGCAGGTACAGTTTTTCAGCGGTGCCTCAAAATCTGCGTAAGCAATTATTTTTCCTCCCAAATAACTGACTATTTAAAAACTTAGCACATAAATTTTAATGTTAATATGACCAGCAGTATTATTCCATTGAGTATAGGTTTTCAACAAAGAAATGAAGAACAAAACAGAAGCCACGAGATCATTTGTCCCACCTGCTCCTCAATTTATTATACAATTCTTCCTACAATGGTCTACTTTTGAGTGTTTTCAATTATGACTTTTTCATCACTGTCTTTGGGAGCCTGATCTACCATCTAATATTCTCTCTTTAAGGATATTTTGCCTTATACCCTACCTAAATCCTACTTCATTTAATTATATCCTGTAATTCATATTTATACCATCTTGGTCTGCTCCAAATAATGGTCTTTTATTCTCCCTTATAATCGGTGTTTGACCAAATTATGTGTGTTCAATTATCTTAAGCTTTTCTTTTAATCTTTGCTTTCAAGCCTGCCTTGTGTTATTGATTTCCAAACAGCAATCAGTGACAATATTCTCCTTATATTAAGGTACAGCCCACAAAATTCTGAAAATAAAGTCCATGATAACAGCTCAGAAAACCACGAGTCTGTGTTTCAAACAGGCATACAATTTGTCAAGGATAGGCTTTGTTCCTGTTAATGGATCCCAGACATCTACTGCTCAACAGCCATTTTAATTTAAATTTTATTGCACACCAAATTCCACATCAGTGGCTAGATCTTTATTAATTCATTAATAGAAAATACTCCTTTTATCCAAACAGCCATCTATTACTCTTCCATTTCTAAGCTGCCTTGCAGACAAGACAAAAAGAAAATGATTTCCTAAAATTTCACTAAAATGTGTACAAATTTCGTTCATTCATGAATAGAAAAGTGATGCCAGAAAAGCTTCAGTGGAGAATTAAAAAGCCAAGCGGAACATCCCCATGTAACATAATTCTTACTCTGCTGTTGTATCTTGTTTCCAAATTCCATTTCTCCATCTCAACTCAGAGACTCCAACCACTATGCCAGTGCAGGGAAAGTGTCAGTAAATGTTTGAGCAAATCCTGTTCTAATGTAACTTAGAATATGGCAGAGTCTACCCCCTGGACACTGTGCCCAATTAGTGCAGCACTAACAGTGCAAATGTATTTTCATACATCCTTCCCAATCCTAGACCTGCATGAATCTTCATACAGCTTAGTATATAATTACATTTGTTTTAATTAAGATGGATCACTGGTTTACTGGGGGTTTTTATCACTCAGGTTTAATACTTGGCTTTAACCTCCAGGAGTACTTTCTCCTTATGATGCAGTCAGCACCAATACAATACATAAAGTGCTAATCCATCTCCATTACTCATCAATCTACTTATAACCTCAACACTTGTAATAAAAACCATCTCTCTTATTCATATAAATTTTACCTGCTGTAACACCCAAAACAAGACAGGCAACGTCTGCATATATAAGGCAACACAGAGCACATGGACTCTAAGAATGGCAATCTAGACAAACTTTGAACATTGCACTTAGAACAATTAAAAAAATTGATTGCTGGCTTATCTCATTAGTGTCTCATCAATAAAAAAATTTGCCTAAGACTGTTCCCCTTTTCTCTACCTAGAAGTAGCATTATCTAGCTTTATAAAGCACTGTTTTTCATAGCTTGGAACAAGATTCCAGCACATAACAGATTTTAAAGTCTCCTGTTTCATGTCCACTAACACTGTACGTTTCAAAGCTTTTGTGCAAGCTGTGCTGCATGCTGACAGTGTACAAGGGGTTTTCATGTTGCAAGGCACCTCAGTGTAACTGGAGAAAGCATCACCACAGCTGACACCTTTGAGAAACAGAAAAGTCAAAGGAAGGAACAGCTAACAGACCCTCCACATTTTAAGGGAAACTGGACTACTGTAATCTGGCTGGTATGAAAATGTCTGTATTCTAAAACAGGCTTGCCCTTCTGCAGCTGGACAGTTTGCAAAGCCAGCTGGAACTGTCTCCAATGAGCTTCAGGCTTGGAAAAACTGGAGCTCAGCCAGCTCCTCCATCAGTGCTGGCCACCCTCAGGCAAGCCAGCTGCAATCTTCCTCTTCCGGACAAGTCCAAGGCAAGATGGCCAGCAGCTCTTTATGTGCTCTGATTTCGGGGAGCACTGAGAACTGTGACAGTGTGATCACTGTCACTGCAAAAAAATCAATATTTATGAGCAATTACTGGGGTGATATGGAGCTGCTGCTGTGCTGCCTGCTTGGCACCCGAGTTGATGGCTGCTGTGCTAAGATCTTTTGATGCAGTAACTCTTGATGTCTGATGCTGCTTTTGGCTGTATAGAACTACTCTGAGGGTCATTAAGTGCCTGGTTAAGGAAATGTTTGATTCTATTAACTAATGACTGATAAATTCAAAGGAAATATGAAAAGACAGTTTCACACTAAAGCAAATACATGATGATTTTTAATGTCTTCTCCCTAAATATTTTCCAGAAAAAGAATAGTATTAACCATAGTTTTGCTCTGTGCAGTTTGCGACCTTTTGGAAATGTAGTGGTCATTTCATGTACCCAGTAAATGAAAATTCAGCCCTAGACCAGTGACCTCCTTACAATTAGAAAACCAACTTCTCTTGCCCATCAGGTCAATCTCCACAATGTTACTTGAGCAGTTTTCAGTCCCTCCTATGACACAGGTATGTCAAAAGAGCTCTTCACATTGTTAATCTCTACTCAAGTTAACATCACGGTTGCTTGTTTTGAGTATCCATTGACATGAGACAGGCAGAACGTGCCTCTCCCAGAAATTTGGCTTTATCCCATTCAGAAAATACTGCACCAGAACTATAATAGTAAGAATTCCTGTGGTCTTACGCATTTTTGTTCTACATCAGTGTTTCTCAAAAGGTGGGATGCAACCTGCCTAGTGGGCACAGGAGCACTCTAGGTGGGCTGCACAAGATTGGAAAAAGCCATGTTACATGGCAGGAGGTTAGTCTTAAGATAGTGGCATGACATAAGGCCAGACTTACTGGCCATGGACATTTCTACTTGTAAGCAATCTGTCAGCTGTGGGCAGAAATCGGCTTACCCTGAGACAGGGAGTAATTTTTACACCTACTGCCTATAATTATCACCAGTTTCTGCTCTTCTACCTAAAAGAGCCAAAGCTATTGTCCATTCAGTCACAAAACATGGACAAATCAAAGAGATGTCACAAAAAGTGTGAGAAACACTTTTCTAATTAAACTTTTTCTAATTAATACAACAATCTAGACACGGTGGGGAGAAGCCATCTCAGAAAAAGAAAGAATGCAAGTGGCTGGACTTGCACTGAAGCAGCTGAGTTAAGGTGAAAAACACCCAACTGTCTTGTGTTTATTACAACTGCCAGAGATAGAAATCTTAGCATTCAAAATGTTCTGACACATTAAAAGTATGCTCACTAAAGGATTATTAAATTATATTAATTTTATTTTAAAGTTAATAATTTAACCACTAGAAAGTGTTTGTAATGTTCAAGACACAGCTTAGGTATTTTCAGACTGTACACTGCAACTTTTAAAATAAAGCAAAACAAATATTCTCTCTCCACACACCTTCCAAATTACTCATATGCTTTATAGAGCCTATAAACTCAAGGACAGATCACTGTCAGGTTTTACATTATCATTTCTTGACCTTGATAATATAAATTTTTATCAAATTGATACATGTTCTGGACCTGTCTATATAATTTTGAAACCTAAGTGACGTACTTTACTCACACATACACAGAAACCACAGACAAGGAAACTCTCACAAAGGGTAGTAATGCTTGTATAAACTCAAGGCCTTGTAAAATCCTTAACATCTTTTAATTACAAGTGCAAACACACACACAGGATCCTGTGTAACAGTGCGATAAAGCCACCACGCTCTCAGTGACTACCTGGCTGTACAGTTGCCTAACTGACAGTGCCTTTGAAATTAATGAATCTAAGGACATAATACTCCACTATGCACAACAAAGATACAGTTCAGTGAGTAACAGAGAATGGCATTATTTATAAACAAAACATCCTGGTACAGCACAGCTACTCTTCTACAAGAGTTTATAACTATGTGCAGAAGAGTTTAAAATGAGAGAGTTAATTTTAATTTCAAAGCAAAGCAGCATACCTAATGACATACTCAACATTATACTCTTGCCTGCAAATCTTGGAAAGCTTTCTGTTCTACACTTGTAATTTCCTCAAATTCCACTGTGCTCATACAACAATCACTCTGTTGCAGACAAAAAGGCCAAGAGTGCACTTCCTTAAATTTATATTAATAATCTTATCTAGAGTAATGGTTGAGCATACATGGGAAATGGCAGAAAATGAGGTACTACCACATACCACAGAATATGATACAAACAAAAAAGAATTTTCCCAAACGAGCTGCAATAATAAAAGTGCAAACTGCTATACAGTTCATTAAGAAATCCTTTTTTATACTACAGTACCTACCAGTTGAGAACTCTGATTTGACTGTACCACCTTAACCTGAGGAGGCTGCACTGTATTTGATACAGAGACTGTGCAAATGTTGTTTGGTTGCCTTATTCCTATTGTCTGTGTCGTGACAACAGAGGAAATGCTTCCCGAGGCAGATTGAGGTATAACTTGTGAGAGCTTGGTTTGTTGGAGTGACTGCTGAGACGGCTGTCCTTGCAAAACCAAATGTTGACTATTCAGTAAAGATTGTCTCAGTGCAGGCAGACTTTTCTAAAAACAGAAGAAAGTTTATGAAATATCAAATTTAGCACATTGACAAAAAGCATTTTGAAATTCGCTGGAAACATAATTTAAAAAATGGATCTTTCTTTCCAACTTTACTAACTGCCTATTCATCAAACAGAAGTAAGACTAGATATATTTTGTAAGAAAAAGTTCAGCTTACATTTTTAATAAGCTTTCAGTTTGGATTTAGCAACCCTGTAGATTTTTATGTGCCCTTAATTCCACTGTAGCAGTAAAATATAACACTCTTCTTCTCAAGACTATCTAGAACTTGTAGCTTAGGTCTCTGGAAGGGCAAGAAATGGAAGCAGAAAAGGCAGAACTACAGAACAACCTTATTCCCACCGGCATGCTAAAAGCAGCAAGCTGCACCAATTTACTCCTCCTGACACACCTCCAGTACCCAGAACCAAGTGATTTCACTCTCCATGTCCTACAGCAGTAGCTGTTTATTGTATTATTTCTGAAGTAATGTATTGTGATTCAGTTAAAAAGTGTACTATTGTAAGCTCCATGTGCATACCACTTCAAGGAGAGCATACTTCTAAAAGGCTGTACTGTACCTTCACGAACAAACTTTTTACTTTTCAAGTGGCAGAAGTGTTCTTTTGAAGTGCTCCCCGAGGCAGCTGTAGAACACAGCAGTGTTTAGCCCAAGCTACAGTTCTTTCTAAACTTCTAATATTGATCTAAAAACTTAATGCCTGTTGCCCAGAAAGGACTTCAAAGAAAGGAAATAAATCAAAACTTATCATGATGCTAGAAGTGACTGCAGTAAAAGCCACAAACACGAGTTAATGATAACTTGAAAAAACAGAAGCAGAAAGTTCTGAAGCAAAGTTGCAGGGAGAGAAGAGAGAAAGGAAACCTATCCTAAACAGAGAAATTTTGAACTAGACCGAAAATACTTTTAAAATCATATTTGTGGTTTTGTTGGGACTTAAACACACTTTTTATGTTTGTATATAATTCTGCACATGGAAGTTATTGTAGCTAATTTACAGACCCAATTAAAAGTTAAATTTACCCCCACATATACTAACTCAGGACCCAACAATAAATCTGTGTGGTATCACATCAGAAATTCTACTGTTAATTAGTTCCAGATTAGAAGCAGAATCATCTAATCAACACCTTTATTCAGTTCAGTCTTTCATAATTATTGTTAGATGTGGACTGAAAGTTATCAATGACCCAAACATAGATTAGAAAAGCAGTATGGAAACAGCTTAGTAAATTACTTGAAGCATTCTGCAGAAATAACTTGGGACTCTTTGTAATGTGAATGTTTTTCTTCTTCACAAAAAATTACTACCACAGAAAAGTGTCTTTATTATAAAAGTAAAGGATCACTACAGAACAGCCAATGAATGGTTTCCAAACTAGGGAGTAACTGCTTTTTTCTTTAAACTCTAATTACTGCAACATTCTAGATCAGGGCTACTCGAGCTGTGAGCTCCAGATAAGCTCCAGATGACAAGCCCATTTTTCTCAAAGCTCAGCCAAAGTCCCAAACACACGTGATCTCCCTCCTGTAGGAGCTCCCTACTTCTCACTGATGCCATGATGATTTTTTGTCTTTTCTTTTACACCCCTGTTATACCTTTTCACAATTTCTGTATTCTTGGTGCTTTTTGCCTACATTCTTGGACTCGTTTGTCAGACTGGGAGACTGAACATTTTAGAAGCTTCTCAGTGAGGGATCAGTGTGCCCAGAGCCCAAGGTTCTCTCCAGAACACATTTTGTAAACTGAGATAGAACCATCCAGGGGAAGGGTCCTTGGGGAGGGGGGCTCACTCCAGCCTCTCACTGGGGAATCTTTGATAGATCTGCTAATTAGTGACACTACAGCGTGATACCAGATCTGTTGTGGGTGGGCACTGCGGGGTGCATGGAGGGGCATTCCACCTGGATGTGGGGCACCTGAGGATCCTTAAAATAAATACCAAGGTAAAATCCCTTTTTCCCTTCTAAACATGTTTGACTCTTGGTTTTAAGACCAGGAAAAGGCATCATCACCACTGTCCCAGGCTGTTGGGGCAGCCCAGGCCAGCACAGAGCCACACAAGCTGTGAGCAGCACAGCCTGGCCCAACAACAGGTGGAGCCTGCACTGGACTCCCAGCCAAGAAGATCTTGGCAGAGATGGGCAGCATTTAGAACTAAAAAAAAGTGTAGTCCTGCTCTGGACCAGTGAAGATAATACCACTTAAAAAGGATATTCTAAGACTTAACATAATGAAATTTTGCATTGAAATAAATTTATCCAAACAATATTCACATTACCTTAAGGAAAGGTACAAGATATGGCTGAGGAGATGATTTGAGTTCTGTTTGAAGGCGGCCTGTAAATTCTTCTGGATCAATCTTTGCATCCTTCAGGGTGAAGAAAAAAAAAAGAGTCAACATCTCAGTTTGGTTGCCTCTTTCCCAGCTAATATATACACATATACCTCTAGCTAAATAGGCTGCCATATCAAAAACTTCCAGAGCTGAAGTCCCTTAACTCCTCTCTAAGTTCCTTCTGTCAAGCACTAATTCAAACACGCAACATGCCACACAAAATTCAGACAAGTCCCTTGGGGATACACAATTTAAGACTAAACAAGGCTCTGGAAATACTACTCAAGCCTCTTTTGGGACTCCACTCTCTTGCTAACATTTACATAGTGGTTTCTTTTTTTTTTAATTAAAAGAAAACAACACCAGGTTGTTGACGTAACCTTACAAATATAAAATTTGTCAGCCTTTGTAATAATTCCAAAACCAATTATGATAGTGCAATTTAACTTATAGAATCCGTATACGTAAAACTATATAAGTAAAGCATGCCCATACACAAAAAGCATGCTTATAAGTAGATAGAAATTTTTCTACTCAATGGATTTGTACGTATACTCACAAAATATACATGTATAAATATATCAAATACATAATCAGCCATTTATTTAGTAGTTAATTGAAAAGAATTCTAACTTGGGTGCATTTTTTGATACTTCTCAAGTATCATTAGTTACAACTTCAGGTTGTAATAAAAACATTAATTAGTCTTCCTGACTGATACAGAACAAGAGAAAACTCAAACCAAAACAAGCTTCAATAAATATATTTATTATTTATGTGTGTTGTTACTTTGTTTAAAATACTGTAAGTAGTTACCTTTACTTATTTACTCTTTTCAAGTTTGTAAAAGTTAAAACATATTTTTACTGGAATCACTGAATATGACTGTTGAATGGCTCACACTTGAAAATGGTCTGAGGCTTGTCTAAGATACAGATTTCTCTGGCAATGAATTCAAAGAAATGTATAGCAACTACTTTTAAATCCAAGTTCTTCATAGACTATTTACATTTAAGAAGATTGATTGTTTTCCCAGCTCCACAGTAACAGCTCATTTGTACAATTCACTGCAGCATCTGTTGCACTGGAGACTGCAGCAAGAGGGCCCAAGAATTCTGTGTAAAACAGCTTTGCCACTGGAAATCCCTGTGCACTAAGGCTCCATGCAGGGGCATCTGTCTACAGAACAGGTGAAAATCACCAGCTCAGGAAAATACTTTTTCTTCACTCCTAGAAACTCTAAACCACACTGAGAAGCCATGTATCTACAGTTGTTCTGTGCTTCAAACAATTAAGAGCTTGTTGTTTCAGAAAAGATCAGGGTTTAGAGGAAAAAAATTTCATGAATCCTCAAGGAAAAATCACGTATTTTACTAAAGAAAAAACCAAAATATTACCCATCAGAACAAGAGTGGCTTTGACAACTGCCTACTAAATACTTCGCTGCATTTCCCCTTTCAAAAACCAAGAGAAAGGTTGCCTTTAATAGATTTTTAAATAAATGTAACATACAGAATATTGCATTTTGATGAAGCCCAACCCCTTTCATTTTCATTACACCCAAAAGAATTGTTAAGATCAAAGCAATAGTTTTCAGCATCCATAAATAACAAGCTTAATAGATAACTGACAAAATAAAAGGTAAGTAAATATTTACCAACAAATCTTGAACCAGAGCTTTCACATTGCGGGACGTTTCTGGAGATGGTGAGTTATGAGAAGCAAGTTTTATAAGGGTAGCTAAAAAGTTTTTGCATTTTTTCACATTCTCTTGCATTTCCTGCAAAAGCCACAGAAAACAAGCATCAGCTCTGTGCTATTTTTCCATTACAATCAATGCATGCTCTGACCACTACAAGGAAGGAAAAAGATGATTTTTTTCTAATTCAGACACGACATATGTAAAATACGTCTGCAGCTGTTTTGCTATTACTGCTTCTTACCTGAGAATTTCTTATCGTCTTTATGTCACTGAACATCATAGCTTGCAAATAACAACAAAAAATCAATGAAAGAAATATATTCTATATTTTACAGTTTGCTTTGGTACAAATAACCTTAAATATGAGAAGTAACAAAAGAATTTGCTGGAGATGCATTCCCCTTTGAGGTGCCCAATACACAACATACAAACACTCCCCAAGCTATCTTCATGTGTTAAATTATTGATTCAGTATGTTTTTGTACCAAGCAGCTACAGCAGTAAAATCAAATCAGAAATAAGTCTTCAAACATCATTATACCTAATCTTTTTTTCATTAGTAGTAATAGTAAAACAAGCCAATATTTTTACATGGTGTAATTGCTCCAAGAAATAGAAGTGCCACACTTTAGTGTAACCATAGTTTTGAGGCCCAGCAACAGGAAAATCATGAAGTCCACAGACTGAAGGTCTGACTGCTCTGTCTGCAGGAACAGAATAGCTCTTTCACTAGTGACACATAAAAGGCAGGATGGAGAAAGCTGACCACAAGTGTTCTTCCTCCCTCTCAGAATTTGTATCCCATTTAGCTGAAACCAGAGGAAGGGTTTTCCTGTTTGTCAAGTATTTGCTCCATCATGGGATACACGCTTGCATGAAGAAAAAGTTCTTCCTGCTACTGAATAGACCCGAGGAGTTCCTAAAGTACTAAGAAAACAATGTTTCCAGTATTTTCAAACTTGCCTGCGATACAACCGTAGTTCCAGGCACAGGAGAGCTGGGAATGACCAGGGGCTGTGCTGGTACCTGCGCTGCTGTGTGAGGGGGGAGTGGCAGCCGAGGCTGACCTTGGGGCTGGGCTGGGCCCTGGCTCTGTCCACCAGCGATCACTGCAGGCTGTTGAGAAGCTGAAGTTCCCGTTGCTACTGTTGTCTTGAACAAATTTGGAGCACTCGTCGTAGCTACTGATACCTATTAATATTTTATATTGAAAAAACAGGTAATTATCTTCTTTTCATTCTTTTACTCAGAAACAGCATTCTTGAAAGGAAAAGCTTGTTTCAGTGACACAGTGACACACAGCACACACCACAGCCCTCAACAGGGACAAACACAGAGCAGCACATCCACTGCTGCAACAGGATTTATCACTCCAGATGATTTGAGCTTTTTCTTTAAAGAAAATCAACTCCCCTGAAATTTGTTATCATCTAGGAAACAATAGAAAATAAGATCTAGGCTGTCACTCATCACCTGCATAACACAGTCTGACTACACATTCCTTATTAATTTCTAGGATTACATTTGCAATAAAAGAACATTAAAATTCACTTTCAAAAACACCATGTAAATCATAAACTCAGAACGGGTTGAGTTGGAAAGGATCTTAAAGCTCATCCAGTTCCACTCCCAGCCATGGGCAGGGACACCTTCCACTATCCTATCCTTGCTCCAAACCCTTCCTATCCAACCTCTGTCCAACCTGGCCTTGGACTCTTCCGGGGATGGGGCAGCTACAGATTTCTCTGGGCACCCTGTGCCAGGGCCTCCCCATCCTCATAGGGAACAATTCCTTCCATGTATCTGCCCTAAATCTCCCTTCTGAGTTTGAACCCTTTTCCCCTTGTCCTACCACTGCAGTCCCTGCCCACACCCCAAGCCCAGCGGCGTCCCCACTGACCGTGGTGTGGGACAGCCCAGCCCCTCCTGGCAGCGTGGCCGTGGCGCTGACGGGCGCGGCTGTTGATGGCACCACCTTGGCTTGCACCGGGAGGCCCAGGCGGACACTGGAGGTGGCCACAGACGTTGGTTGCTAACAAAGGAAAAACAAGCAGTTTATTTTTTTTTTATAATAGTGATTACAAGAATAAATAATTATTAATACTGCCAAAAAATCAAATCTAGTTATGTGTTCTTAAATATATATATATATTCACAAATACTGGAAAAACTAGCTTTCTCGTGTTCAATGGCAGGTTTGCAGTATTTCTCCTAAAAGCCATTACTTGTACAGCTATATCAAAAAGATCAGAAAAAACAAACGTGACCTGCAAAAAAATTGATGTTATATTGATGCATTAATTCAGTTGTAATATTTACATGTCAGTACTCATCAATATTTGAGTTTATCATTGCCAGTAACACATATTGGTCCTCTTGATATTTACTGGCCTGTTCCAGTTTTCTTTATGAAAATTAATATGGACAGAAAATTTAGAAAGCAAAAAAATATTCTTAAAATAATGTCAGATTGAATTATATAGAAACTAACTTGCACAGAAATGAAGTCCAAGCTTGGAAAAACCTCTGTCATAGAACACAGGCTCTGTACCCAGCCAGCAGCTGCAATGTGAAGTGCAGACAAAGGAAAATGACTGACCTACAGCCTTTCAGTCAGTAGTATATTCCACAGGTCAGGAAATTTATCTCATTCAGCAAACATATTACTTATTTTGTGATTTACTTTCATTGCAAGACTGAAATATCTTACCATCTTACAAAATGACAAGATTTAGGAATTAAAAAATATCTCCACAGAAGCTGTTATTTAATTCCACAGGAATGTAAATACCATTATAAAATAAATACATCACAAAATATGGCAATTATGACAAAATAAGAACCACTCATTACTAAAAATGGAGACCACATTGGTGTCTTACAACTTGCATTTATTAAGATTAGCATTCACACACTCAGAAAAGACAAATTTTCTAAGTGGATAGAGTAATAAATCTTGGATGATGCTGCTTCTCACAAGATAAAACTAATTTTCCTTGATTTACATTTAAGTTTATACGCCTCTAAAATTCATATTTTTATAACGAACTGCTTATTTTAGATTCGTACATTGTCTATGAAACCTACATAAAATACTTCTTTAAAGAACATCCAGTGTACTCTAAGATATCTCCAAAAGGAACAGAAGCCCAGGCAGGCATTCAAAGCCCCAAGCATTCCTTACAAATCAGTCCAGCAACATCATCTACCAGATATCAATCTTCTGTACTTAGGGGAAAAAAAAAAAAAAGAGGAAAGAAAACAAATCAAATATATCTACCTGACATCTGAACAACCCCTTTTTGTTTGTTTGTTTGTGTAGCTTTCAAGACTTTTAAAATCTTGACTAGGGATGTCTTCGATCCTGAGACAGCCTAGAGACAATAAACAGCATCATCATGAAGAGGTAGAATTGTCAGCTTCTTAGGAAGCAGGACCATATAAGCTTTTTCTGCTTTAAATAACCTACACCTCTTTTCTCCATTATAAAAATGACCAAATATTTTAAAATACTGGTTGAGTGAAATTATATCTACCTGATGAGTGTTTGCATTTAAAATATAATTATTGTGTAACTTGTTCACTTGCTTATAATCAGTTTCCAGCCTAAAAACACAGCATGTCTGTGGTATCTGTCCCCTTATCAGCCCAGGCTTCCAAAAGTGAGGATTTAGGAAACAAGCAGACAACCAGGGGCACTTCTGCCAGCTACCTGGCTCCAGGCAAGACCTGCAGTCAGAAATCCACACATATATAGTGAGACAATGAGCTAGAGAAATTTTGTCAGCTAATAAATGCCCATGATTTATCAAAGGAACATACTTGAAGATAAAACTGCACATAATTAAAACATAAATTTTCACTAGTATAATACCCAACTAAGAATGTATTCCAATGTGCCAGACTTCAGCAGCAAATTCTGAAACTTGAAGGCTAAATTCAAGGCCTTGGTTTTAAAAATCAATAGTGACAAAAGCCTTTGACAGAATATGGGAGTAAAATCTACAAATGTGCTGGATATGAAGAAATCCCTCACCACCAGAGAAATGCAAACAAAGTAATGCAATAGTTCACTGATGTGGCTCCAAAACTCAGAAGGGTTAAAAAGGTAAGTGTGAAATGAGGGGATGAGAAACGTAACAAGGAACTAGCCTGAAGAAATTCTTAAATATCATGGAAATGATCTTCAAGTGACAACTACAAGTTGCCAGAAGACACTCTAAAGATTCCCAACACGAATGCCTTGAGAATTGATAAAAATTATTTAGAAACAAAAAGCTGTTTCCCATGGAAGGACACTTGTAAACAGATCTCATGAGAAATACGTCAAAAAGAAAACAATTATCAACATTATTTAAAAAAAAAAAACCATAACCCAATGTGTCAAGTTCCCGCTGGAAGAATCTGAAAGGATTTATGATGTTCCTTAAGGAAAAAAATCTGAGGTTTGGTACAATGCTATTAAATTCTGAAATTACCAGGAGAGTTAGAAAGAAATACATTTTCAAATGTAGCTATTATTTTTTATTAGATAAATCAGACGTTTTTACATTCCCTAAATACACAGAGGTAACGTTGAAGAGACTTATGCCCTGTACTCAGACCATGAATGAGCACCATCAATGACCTGCTAGTGATGTCCACAGGGACACAGGAGGATGCATTTGCACCCCGAGCTGAGCTGGCTCTGCCCACACAGCTCAGACACAGGGAGAGCAGCACAGCGCTGCTGAGGAAAGGAGGATTTCAGAATGGACAGCCTGGTGGGGGGCAGGTCCCAAGGTTTGCTCTGCCTTGCCCAAGCCACACAGGTAACACAAGTGACTCCAATTTCATGGTACAACAAGTGACTTCCACTTAAGCAGTCAGAGCATACTAGAATTGTTAACAGTGCAGAAATACTCCGTGTCCTGTGCAGAAATACTCTGTGTCACTCCCTAAACATCTCTACTTTATTCTCCTTCTCCACAGAGCTCTGGGCACATGAATAGAGAAGCAAAGCTTGGGAAAGAGTCCTTGTACCTGCTGTGCACAAGCAATCTGCCTCTGTACTTCAAGGAATACACAAGGCTGCTTTTGAAAAAGCAGGTCACTTGAATATGGAGAAAACAGTCAAAATAGCCAAAGATCATTTGTCACTGCCAAGGCAGGACTGCACCAATTTCAGAGATTGCATTCCATATTCACAGCTTTATCAAATGAAGACAACTCAAACTGCTAAAGGTTAGTATGTAAATCCTTGGGAGCAGGTTTGGGATACACTTGTATTTTGTACTATAGAACCACCTACTGACCAACACTCCAGGTACCAGCAGCACAGGCTCTGTACTACAGAGCTGGAGAGCTCACTTTTGACAAGTTAGTTCCATACTTTTTTCATGATCATTCCTGTCAATAAACTTGGCCACTACCAACCACAAAAAGAAGAAAATATCCCAAGTGCATTTGAACAAACACTAACCCAAAAGCGGGGCCAAGTTTTTCACAATACAGATTATGACACCTCTATACATCTTCCAATACATGGCTTCACTAAGTGTTAGGCAAAACTCAATTTAAATTAGATTTTTAGGTTTAAATTTGTAAAATCTGAACTAAAATTCAATTTTATTTCTAACCATTGATCTAGAAGACTTCTTATAAACACAACAGACCACGCTAAGATGCCATCTGAGGTGCCTCAAACAATCAACAGCACTGTTTAACAAAGAGAAAACTGAAGTGGGATCACAGACACTGGCAGAAGCATAAGCTGAAGGTCAAATCTGGGAGCTCACTTGTACTGGGCTGGCATGGAAAGGTTTTGGTGGTGGAGGAACTGAACCTGGTTGGGGGGGGGGGAGGTGGTTGTAACCTGCCTTCTATCAGAGGATATTTTCTTCCAAATTTATCCAAACCGGCACAGGTGGCTTCTGTGAGAAGCTGCCAGAAGCTTCCCCTGTGTCCGGCAGAGCCAATTCCAGCCGGTTCCAGGACAGACCCACCCCTGGCCAAGGCTGGGCCCAGCAGTGACAGTAGCAGCACCTCTGGGGGACATTTAGGAAGGGGGAAGAAATCCCCGTGGAACTGCAGCCGGGTGACAGCAGTGAGAATCTGTGAGAGGAGCAGCTCTGCAAAGCCCCAGGGCAGGGCAGGAGGGGCAGGGGCTGCTCCAGGTGCTGCAGCTGAGGTTCCCCTGAGCCCGGGGGCAGCCCAGGGAGAGGCAGCTGTGCCCCTGCAGCCCCTGGG
>VXAC01004230.1:177561-190368 GCA_013399225.1 Rhipidura dahli
TGTGAGGAGCCCTTCCCCTGGGGAGGAAGGAGCAGCAGAGACAGCCTGGGATGAGCTGAGCACAGCCCCCATTCCCCATCCCCCTGCACCACTCAGGGGAGGAAATGGAGAAAACTGGGAGTAAAGTTATGCCCAGGAAGAAAGGAGGGCTGAGGAGAAGGTGTTTTAAGACTTAGTTTTTATCTCTCATTATCCAAGTCTGATTCGATTGGTCATTAATTCCCCCTAGTCGAGCCTGTTTTGTAACTGGTGATGGATCTCTATCCTGACTCACAAGCCTTTCCTTACATTTTCTCTCCTCATCCAGCTGAGGAGGGTAGATACAGAGAGGCTCTGGTGGGCACCTGGTGTCCAGCCAGGGTCAACTACCACATAATTTTTGAGTAACTAACTCATCCAACCTTTCCTACAGGCATGGCTGTAGCCCTAACTGCTATTAACCCATCATAACATTCCCCATTAGCAAACTCTGCTTCCTGAGACGTCAAACTTCCGAAGAGTTCATGGAGAAACTTCACACATTTATTGACTGCCTTTCAATTCCTTTGGTCATGGTTTCACATAAACAGGCACTTAAATGTCAGATGCAGAAAAGTTTGTTATCAGAGATTTGATTCTTTTTCCAGCCTGGTAAAAATACAGTGAAACTGACCCAAAGTATTATCCCTTTAAAAGCTTCACATTTGCACACAATTCCAGAAAATGACTGGAGGTGGAATCTCTAACAGGTCAGACAGCAGAGGCAGAACCTTCCCTGCCACCACAGTAAGACTGAGTGGAGCAGGAGAACCAAAGCAGGGAGATGTTGCTCTGTTGCTCACACACACAATATCCCTTTTGGGACAACAGGGCAGGAAGACAGGACTGGGAGCAATTACACAAGACAGGCAGAGGAGCTTGGGGCCACAAGAGAAAACCTTCAGAAACCCCTACTGCTGAAGCAAATACTTGTCAAAGTACTTTCTCATGTTCTGGTGAAGTGGCTGGTTGTTCTGCAATCACTAGGTTTCATCCAAAATATAAATGGTGAATAAAAACCAGCTGAATTTTGGCACTTCAGTTGGATTCTACTCCTGCCTCAAGTGCTTAATGCTGCCTGCAAATACAGATAATCCATTGTCATCAATACTCTTATGCAATGTATTTATGAGTGCCCAACTTGCAACATGGAGCTGCGACCAGGAGTGGCCATGGCTCCAGCTGAAGGCAATGAAGGCAAACTGAACACAATAAATTAACCACCATTTTTCATTTCATATTTAAAATAGAGACAATTAGGTTCCATTTCTTACTTACAAAAGGAAGCTAGTAATCCCCTTAACTGCATTATTGAGAAAGTTGTTATAGGGATAAGCTTCACAAAAAAAACCTGCTTGGTTATTAATTCCCACTGCAGAGGGGGGCAGCAAGTAAGCCTGAAGCAACCACAATGGTACAGTGGAGGAGAAGATATATAATTCTTCATTAATTAGGGCTGTTCAGCCTACCCACCTTAGAAATTAAAAATAACAGTAATACGTGGTCATGCAGCATAATGCATATGCACATGGGAGCCACTGTCAGAGTGCTTAGGAACCTCCTTTATAGCATTTCCTAATCTTTGCACATTTAATTTACAGCCTTACTAACATATGAGTATCTTCTAAGTTTTAGAGCTCTGTTAAAGCTATAAAAATGTAAATAGTATCATCTGTAAGTACTAAAAACTTACTGTCTGCTTATACAGAAAAGAATCACTCATCATGAAGGAAAAGAAGGAAAAATGTTTCGTGGTTAAAACACAGTAAACACCACACATTTCTTACTCTCTCTGACCTCCAAACCTACCTGCCCTACTACCACAAATGTATTCTCCAGAACACTGCAAAGAAGCCCAAAAACCATCTATACAAAAGAAACAGTATGGGAGAGCTTATTTGATGATAATGGCACTGCATCTTAGCAACAACAAAGATTTATCTATTTGCTTAAAATTTCTACAAAGTGTAAAACAAGCATTGGTCAGAAAAGCAGAAAGAATGTGAAAAGGAGTAAGAAAAACAAGACTCAATAATAATAAATGAGAAAAAAATACCAAAACTGCCATAAAAATATAAACAATGCTGAAAACACAGGCACAGTGTATGACCAGACCAATCTCAGATCTGGAAGGCTCTGCTTTAGCAAGAACAGCAGCTTGTGAACCATCAGCCAAGCTCAGGCTGCCCTCAGCAGCGCAGAGAGGGCAAAACTGAGCTGTTGCTGCTGCTCAGGGAGTGTTCCACAGCAGAAACACAGCCATGGCCAGAGCAAAAGATGCAGCACTTGGCACACCCTTAAAAAACTTTTTTTTAATTTTAAAAACAGACGCTAAAGTGAAACATAACAGAAAGTGAGTATTGAAACACAAAAACCAAAATAGTACAGTTCATGATAAACTTCAAATTCCAAAGAGTAGAAGTTAGAAAAATGCCTAAAGCAAGAAAAAACAAAGCTAGAAAAAACTGTCATTTTCTTAAAATATATATATATCAGACTGCTTAGACAATGAAAACAAAACTCAAGTGATAGCTAATCATCTTGGTGGCAGAAGTACTGTTAAGTAACCCACTTACATGCCTAAACATCTAAATACTAAACCATCAAACTTCACACATAACCGCCTTTTCTGATCACGAAAAATGCACAAAGAAGCTTAATACTGGAAAACACATTTTGTATCAAACTTGAAACAAAAACATTGGTAAACTCTGAAGCCAAATCCACTTTCAGCAGCAGTTCCGTGAAAATTCCAATACATACTTTCACCTGCTTTGAAGTTCCAACAACAGATATTCCAAAATAAAATATTATGGGCCAGGCTAACATTGGTCTTTCCTGTATGATATTCACTTCACATTCTTAGTCTACAGCAGCACTTTAATTTTGTGACTTACATAAAATAATTGCAGTTAAAAATAATTAGAAATAAACAACATATTTTTTGCTATTTGGTTATTAATGTAAGTCCACCTTATTTCATTAAGATACTGAAAGCCAGTGAAAAAAATGCATCAAAGGCATGGAAAGCCATAAAATGTATAAATGAAAAATGTGGATAAACAAAAGAAACACAGCAAAGGAAAACTAGATGGCAGCACCTCCCTATTTTTCACAATTTCACAAGTCTAAGATTCAAAATAAGATATGGAAGCAAAAATTAATGCAATCTAATAACCAGTTTTAAAATATTTCTGAATTTGTTTATTATCTCTGAAGAATATGGTAGTGCAAGCAAACCCACACTGTTTGAGCTGCTCATAATAGGAGAAATCTACTTTGGATTCTTCTAAGATCAATTTAAGTGCCAACAAATTATGGCTTGTTTCCTATACCTTAACTAATATTCTAAAGCTGTAAGATTTTTGCAACATTAAAAATTTACTTATATTCAGCTAAAATTAATATCAACCAAAAAGCATAAGTAAACTAAAATCTAAACTAAAGAGAAAATAGTTAAATTAAAATTATGCACAGCTAAGTCAAAAACATCCATGTTTTTCACAAGAAGCACATTATCACTTGCCCAGTACAACAAACTTGCACTTTTGAATGCATCCAAAGATTATTATAATACTCAGGGAAGACCAAGTACTTCCATGTAAACACTGAGATACCAATTAAAAAAAAAAGAGCTTCTTGTAGCTGCACTGATATGAAAGACATTTTTAATATACCTCAATATTTTGCAACTTTTCTCTAAACAAAACAAAACTCCAGAGAAAAACTGCAGTAGTTAATATCACAGAATCGTAGATTCATTTAGGCTGGAAAAGGCCTCAAAGGTCAATGAGTTCAAACATTAACATCCCCATTACAATCCTACACAATCTTATAAATTGAACTAGGCTAAAACTGTTACATGGTACAATTGCACTTACTCAGGTTTTTCTTGAATATTTTAAAGAAACCAGAAAGACTGTAAATGGAAAAGATCATTAAAATATCAAATATGTGTTTCTATTACAGGCACTTCTCTCAAATCACTGCTGTCTGTACGGCTGTTACTTTCAGGCTCTGATTCTCTTGACTGAATGTGTTTCAGTGCTCCTCTGTGGTGGCTGTGCTGCAGACACTGTCCATCCTCCTGGGACACGTGTCCATCCCCCAGCACCTTCCAGCTCAGCCTTGAACTGATCCCAGTTCAGACCCTCCCTACAAGGTACATGCTTATCCCCATTTGCCAGTTTTCCAGAATCCCACTCACTAAGAATGGAAACAATCAGATTTCATTCATGCTTTACACAGCAGCTATTAAGAGGAGCACAACTAAATGCCTAATCAAAGATTACCCCAACTAAGAGTCAAGAAGAACCCAAGCCTTCCTTTCAAGACAGATTTGCCTCTCTTCTCCCACAAACCTAACACAAAAGTGTACCCAAAGCTGTCCATCTGCCTCTACTCCTGAAAGCTGCAAGAAAACAAGACAAAGGTACTACAAACAGCAGAAGTCAAATAACTTAAATAGCAAATCCAAGCAATGGAAGAGTGAGAAACATCAGATTTAAGTCTGCTGTGCAACTCAGCTGTGTGCCTTGACTGCCCAGCTGAAGCATTTACCACGGGAGGACTGGAATTCACAGCACACCCATAGCAGACAGCAATGTGGGATCAACAGGAAGTTACGTATCTTAATCTTTCTGAACTCTTGCATTTGGCACTGCAATCCAAATATACCTTTTTTAAACCTGGGGAGGGAAGAGGGGTGTCTCTATCAATTCCCTACAAGGGTCAATACTACTGCATACACATACTTGACTTCTGAACCTTCAACAACGGAATATGTAAGGATAGTGCCACTGTCTTTAAGGAAAGCCTTTACTTAAGCCCCCACACAAATTCCTCAGGGGAAACACACTACACTTTCCTGTATCTCAGCAGCTCCCATTGTTCTCAGGGAAAGTGGCTCCTTCCTCACATACTGTCCTGGCTATCAGCCCAGCTGCTGAAGACAGAGAAATTTTCAGGGGAAACCTGGTTCATTTTCCTCCAAAACAACGTGGAGAAGATCAAGCAATTGATGGCCCTGGGTATGGAAAGAAAAATCTTGCTGTAGTACCCAGGCTGCAGCAGTGGTTTAGAATCTGAACAGCTCTGTAAGTACTGATCAAGCCGATCTTATTTCAGAATATTTATAACATTGCTTTGTTTTCCCCTCCTTTTTTTAGAGTGGAGAAATTACACAGTTGACAAGGGGAGAGAACCAAAGAGCTTTCAAATTTAGATGAACACTTGGTAGTTTTTCAGACACTCCTTCTTCTAGTTTTAAAAAAAGTTATTCAAAATCCATTTTATGTTCTCCAGTTAGCACTTTCAACACTTCTTAATGAGTTGCCAAAAGTACCTGCCAGCTTTTGCAGTTTCTTTGGCATGTTATTTAATATCCTGTGTTTAACACCTAGCTGTATAACTCACAACAGACTTTCTCATCACAATAATTATTTAAAGTATATATACAAATGAACACTGAAAACAATCACTTAGCTGACTAACTTGTGACACCTGACACAGGCTAAAAATTAGGACAATCTGCAGAACAGCAAATGTAATACCCAAAAAGCATGAAAACCATGTCTTCTTCTGAAACACTCTTCATAAGATATTATTTCCTAGAATCCTTAAGGCAGACTGCAAATTTCCACCTGTTCTGACTTTCTACATAAGTAGGTTAAAGCACAAACTCAGTGACTAAA
Source organism: Rhipidura dahli (assembly GCA_013399225.1). Classification (NCBI taxonomy): domain Eukaryota; kingdom Metazoa; phylum Chordata; class Aves; order Passeriformes; family Rhipiduridae; genus Rhipidura; species Rhipidura dahli. Next base: position 183,273 of record VXAC01004230.1, read on the forward strand.
CTACAATGCTAAGCTCTACACATTCAAAGCCCCCTGCATTTTAATCCAAATAAAGCTATCTTAAAATAACTGAATAAAGATAGAGTAATAAAATCGAGCTCTGCACAGTAAAATACCAACAATCCCACTAACATTAAATAAAAGGTTAAAACTCCATAGCCTGCCATGTTCATCCATCTCACAAAATACTCTGCAGGACTCAGGCAATTAATGTTTATATTCTGTCCTAAGCTTACGGCAGCAGAATTTTCCTGTGTTTCAGTCACAGTGGACACAGCAACTCTTGAATATTCATACTCCATATACATAAAAACCTAGGACATTATTTTTGATTCATTTTAAACTTCTTTTAAATTCAGCTTTCTGACCATCAGAAAGAGATCCTGAAAGAAAACAGCTCAATTAAAAACTCCCCAAAAAAATTATTTTTCAGTACAATTTCCTATATTTTAGAACTCGATCCCTGAATTGACTAATTATAATGACTACTCAAACAAACAACTGACATTTCTAAAACCTTATCATAATATTTATCACTGAACATTTCATCTGGAAAACCAATGAACAGTCTCTAGTTATAAACCACCCACCTAATCAAACAAAAGTCTCGTGTCTAGTTCTGATTATATAAACCTTTAGAATTTAAATCTTTACAATCTTGTTTTAAAAGGCTGTCAACCACAAGTTTTAAGGAACACACTAAGGTCAAACATATGTCACAATGAAAGAAGACTCTGCAGATCAAATGCAGAGTCAGGGAAGTTCAATGTCAATTTTCCAAGGGCAATATTAATTATTTCTTAACCCTGTTAATTACAACAAACAGAGAAATTATGCAGTACAGTTTGGGCAGCTACCACTAAGATTTTCAAAGGAGATGAATCCCAACAAGCTATAATAACATGATTCTAATCCCCCTACACTGAAATAATCAAACTTTTGCATCTTGCACAATATTTATCATTCCTAAGGCCTTGCTGGCTTCCACTATTCTGAACCAGTGTGTTAGCACTAGGTAGTGTAAAGGAATCTCTACAATGCAGTGGGTATTTATCTGGGCAGAACCCTGTACCAAAGCAATTACAACTTTGTAATACCTGAACTCCTCCAGATTTCAGCTGACTCTACAAACACCTGAACTCATGCAGTATCCTCATGGGTTTATTTTTACATAAATCCATCAAGTAGGATTATAGTCCTTCTGCAACATTACCTGCTTCATACAAGTAGAGAACAGCTACCTGAGATCAATGTGATCTACACATGCTGTGCACACACCTTAAGGCTGACTTCGAGACCAAACCCCAGACTGAACCCAGAGCCAAGCAGGGGGTCTACATTTATGCACACCTCCTAAGGTTCCATGGGCAGTAAAAGTTATTCCCCAAAAGTCTTCAAATTACAAACAATTTGTTAATATCTGTTATGAAGGCTCCCACATTGAATTCAGTATGCTGGCCACATAAAAAACTAACAGTATGAAAGAAAAACAGCTAAAGCTAGCTTAGGGGCTTAGATCCCACTCTTGGTACAGTCCCACCATACACCTTCTGTTTTACATTTACACTACACACTTGTCCCAGGAGCCATTGCTAGAAGGTCAGCTGGTAGTAACTACTGAAGAAGTGATTGTACTTATTCACAAAGAAAATTCTCACCAACCAAAGACAGATGTACAAATCCAGGAACTGGCTGCAATTTTGCTGTCATCAAACAATTAAAAAAATTCTGTAAATGAACAGAGGCTTATCTCTGTGTTTATTATTCCTGAAATACATTTCTCTTTGAAGATTTCTACAAGTCTTACTCTTCCAGATACCACAAATTTAAACATTATATGGCTGCCTTTTCTGCAAAGAAGTCTTTAACAAATTTCATCCAATACTGCACATACATCTCTTTTGAGAGCATAAAGTTTTTCCAAGTGTTTCTAGGCTCTCATTTATGTCATTCCTGAAACACATTTTATTGAGCTACAGTCTTCCTACTGACACTTGCTTCTAAAACTTTCACTCTAGGTGGCTACTCTGTGGTTTACAGATTGCTTCATGTTACTATTTTCAAATCTGCAAATTTATTGAAGAATTTTTATTGTTTTCAGTTTTGAATTAAACTTTAAAATCTTTTAGACTATAAATATGATGCGATATATAAAGTATATAATGGGACAGTAATCAAATGTTAAATATTGGGAAATACCTGTCAAAACTATTTCAAGCAACTTCTACAACAACTAAAAATTTGCAAAGGCACCTTTTTCATCTTTCCACACAGAAATACTTACGATTTCTGCAAACACAGACCTTAGGCAAAACTACCCTAAACTCTGCCTATGATTACTATGGCCTAGCAGCCCTGCACTAACATCCAAAGATGCTTGCCCCCACATTTTAGTAAAATAGCTCAGTTCTAGCCCTAAATGGCCCAAAGTTAAACTGCCTCTCTTACAAACTTAAACCAATGCAACCTTCAAAGAAAAAAAAAAAGAAAAAAAAAAAAAAAAGGGAAACCCCCACCCCAACATTCACCCTAGAAAATAAATCAGCTCCAAGGTGAAATCAACACACTCCCCTGATAAATTTGGGACAGGAAAGCATTCTATCCTGTCAATCCCTAAAAAAAGGGAAATGTACTCACAACAGACGACAAAACTTTCAGTGTAGACAAACTAGAAGAATCAAATCTTTCTTTTGAATAAAGTATATTTTAAAAGTTCTTTAAAAATTATTGCAAATCCTTGGATAGAATGTGATTGGCTTTCTCTTTTCTAGTGTTCAGTGAAATTAGCTATCCTGGGATTCAGCAGGCTGGGATATCACAGTGCTTCTGAGTCAGTGCAGCAAGGGGCACTTAATAAACCAGTGATACACAGTCCAGACTAAGACTGAGCTTTGTAGCTTCCAATCATCTCTCAGTCTGAACACAGTCTTAAGAGACTCTCCAAGGCAGACTTCTTCCTTAAATTAAAAAAAAAAATCCTAGGCCTCATAAAATAAACTACATTTGAGTAAGTATTTCCTGTTTTCACAACAAAAAGGGGAGGAAAGCACAGTTGCAGAAACATATGAGGTATGTGTAAGACATAACGCACCAAAGTGAAATCAAGCTGGACATACCTGAGCTGTTGACAGGCGAAAAACAGGGCCAGCTGTGGGCACAGAAAGCCTGGGTGACAGGTTGGCAGGACCCTGTCCCTGTGTCTGCACCTGAGCCTGCATCTGAGCCTGTGCCAGAGCCTGCTGGGGCACCATCACGAGCTGTCCAGCGTCCGTGCGCACCAGGACCATCCCTAGTGAGGGCAAGGGAACAGTCAGTGCACAGCAAATAACAGCAAGAATAACACAAAAAGAACTATCTAACTACAGAATACAGAGTAAAATTAATGTATAGCACTGTACATTATTCCCTACAGTGTTTTTTTTTTGATTCTCATATAACACTAAATTTTATTTCAAAGAAGAAAAAGAACCCCCACTAGCAGACCCAATTCAGTTTGGAATTTAAATAACTGCAGTTTATGGCAAGCAGTGATGAAAAAATCAGCCACTTGAGTGTTTGAGGGACAGTGACTTCTAGCAGTCTAGTCAGGGTCAGGAGAACAAAATTAGAAACAAATACTCATTAAAAGTAAACTCTAAGGACAATGCAGCTGCTGGGAACAGAATTCAGTATATGCATACCAGGGACAAAGACCCGACAGCTTTACTAAACAACAGCTTATGAGTACATGCAAGTATTAGGCCAAACACACTTCTGAGCATACAATACTTGAGATTTACTTAACGTTGAGCATTAACAGATTAATCTATTTGGTACCCACCATCACCACCTTGGGAGGCGCTACCTGTGGTTTAAACATCAACAACAAACACTGTCAGCCCCAGAGAACCAACACAACTCCTCAGTACACAATGATACAGTGCAGCAATTTCAGGAAACTGGCAAGTGTTTTCGAACATTTTCCAGAAGTAAAGGATCATTTTTTCAGATTATTTTCCTGTAAAACACCTCACTAATAGAGGCCTTCTACATAACAGAGCCATTGCTATCAAGCTGTGCCCTAAGTTTTGTAGTCAGCAGGTCGGAAAAGGGGAGCCAATGGCTAAGTTGGTCCATGGATCCTGGAGTTTATTCAAGGTCTCTGCAAAGCATGTAATGTTCTTCCTACAGTTCGCTCAGAACTAAGAAGCAGTTCTCCAGACAGATTATTTAAAAAGAATTTTCAAATTAATTCCAAAATACATTTTAATAATTTAACTTAGTTAGGATACAACAGGTCAAATAAACAGAAAAAACATCTTGTCTGCAACTACTAGAGAACCAAAAACTAAAAACCTATGACATAATTTTATTCTGCTGATAACAGAGTCAGTAGACACTTATCTCTATATGCAAATTGCTTCATATACTTTTTTAACTTTTCAAAGGAAAATGAAGAAGGTAAATTCTTAAATGCAATTCTAAAGGTAAAACCTTACATCCAATTCAAATTGTTAACATTTCAGGGGAAAAACCCAACACCTTCCTAAAGGAATGCAGTTTGCAGCATATCCTAAGGATAAAGAAATTCAAACACTATTAAAAAAAATTTCAGAACCCTATAGCAAGAAAGTCTTTCTTTCAGTCTGACATGGGAAAACAAATCCCAGTCGTGGGATGAACACGCGAGAGAACTGCAGCACACACATAAAAGCCCTCACTCACAGAGTTGGGTGCTGCCAGCCAACCTTTCCTGCTATAAACACAAATAGAAGGCAAATTTCTGCCACTATAAACTAAAGATTTGTGGAAATTGAGGTTTAAGGTAACAGGCATACAGGGCTACAGCAAGAACCACATCCAAAAGCCATAACAGTAACTCTCTTTCAAAGCCAAGAATAATTTAAAAATTAAGAATTTGAAAGAAACTCACTAAAAACTGATCTAAAAAGTAACTTTTAAGATCCATTAGCCATTTAAGCACTAAGCTTCACAGTTTATATTTGCAGAAAATCCTGCAAACAGATGATATATTTGGTGTATGCCATTCCTAAACCATCTGAACACCCCAATATGCCAACTGGCCAAATAGGTTATCACTTCTCTGATTATACTGTGAACCTTACATAAAAATCCTCATAGGATAATGCCCACCACACATTTAAAAAATGCATGTTCTATTTGCATCATACAGATTCACAGGTGTGTTCTTATTTTATCTTCCCATTTTCTAAACCCAATTCTGAATAGAGAAAAACAGAGTGGAAAGGACAAATGAATTGCAACATGTGCCACAGTCTCAATCAAAGTTGCAGACACAATTACTGCTATAAATGAACACATGTTCTTGTGTTAACACTGTATTTTAATTCATTTTGGAGGACCACGAATTCCTGTAACTGAGTAGCTGATACAAGTTAGAATCTAGTTAAAGGATGACATTAATTTTACCTTCCTATCAGTCACGTAAAGATGAAATAAACAACTTACGAGTATTATTTACTAAAATAACCTGTTCTCAAAAACTGATTCTAAATCTCTGTTTTATATAGAAGTTTGCTATATGGGAGTTTCAGATTATAAATGATCCACCAAGTTAAAAACTCAAAAATAATTTGTATTTTCTGAATAACTTCCTTTTAGAACATACTATCTTCATGTTTATGCAAATTTAATGGATTTCCAACTATCTTGTAATACAATTAAATGCTAATTAAAACTTCCTAGTGTATTATTTCCAAAACGTTTTCTAAATCCTGAATCAGACTATTTTTAAAGCTCCGTTTTCCCTCTTCTGTTTGAAAGTAAGTAACAGATCAAAGAATCGACACAATGAACTTCAGAAACTGTGCAAAGTTACAGTGCACATTACCATCTGCATATAGTAATCTTCAACAGATTAACAAAGGGAGTCAAAGGCTACAGGCACTAAAACAATCTGAACAGCAACTTATCTGTTTCAAGTTAGCTGGGTCTTCATGAAACCACCAAGATTTGTATGTTTGGAGCATCAGACTCTGAAGGATTTTTCATAAACTGGGGCCAAATACACGATTTCTAAAAGTCCACTTAAAAGCAAGCTTCTATATCATCACATTACTGCTCTACTTAGCTAATAAATATCATATATTTAAAGAAATAAGCTGGAAGAAATAAATTACTTCAGACTACATCAATAGGTCCACATCTTAACATGCTATTAACAGGAAAAAAAAGAATTAGCTTAAATGTTAAATCAACTCCTAAATCAAGAAGATACGAAGATACCTAAGTTTTCACAACATGAAAATCTAAGTAGGGGACCACAGTACCCTTCAGAGGAAACAATATACAGGTTAAGAGTAGGAATCATGAGGATGAAGGGATGCTGGCTTGGGTAGCTAGCAACTTTGCTGAACTTAAGTTTTTAGTAATTAAAGTTAAGGAACCTAGAGGAGTACAAAGAGGACAGAACAGTTGCTTCACAGTTGGAAAGAAAATCTGGTCATGTGAAGACTACCCTCATGTAACATCATAATCACAATTACTGAAACGATAAATTTTAGATTACACACATCTGCCACCCGGTTCACAGCAAAAGACATTCTTAAAAGCAGAAAAACTTTTCAGGACCATCGAGTGTAAACCAGAAGCTAAAGACCTTCAAAACACATATAAAGTCATTCTTAGCTACCACTCCAGCTTTTTATCCGGTGTCCAACTACACCATCGCAGGGTAACTCACTGTGACTACCGCTCTCCCCAGGACAAAGCCAGTAACTCACCCAACAACAGCTGCAATTACTCTGCATTAGCCGTACCAGTTACACCCTAATTAGCGGCAGCCCGTTCGTCAGACGGTGCCCTCCGACAGGTGCCTCTTCTTTGGTTTCCAACACATCGAGCAGCGGGGACATGACAGCTTTGAGGGAAAAGAAAGCCCTCGGCCAAGAGAAGAATGTTAGAGCGAGCGGCGATGCCGGGAGCGCTGCGCACCACTTACCGGGCGGGATGGTGAAGCCGGGGGGCAGCTGGATGGTGGTCTGCGGCGGTGGCCGCACGATCAGCTGCGGGGCCACGATCCGGGGGGCAGCGCCCAGCGCCGGCCGCGGCGACACGGCCTGGGGGGCGGCGGGTA
>VXAC01004230.1:191004-219150 GCA_013399225.1 Rhipidura dahli
GGCCGCCCAGGGAGAGGGCGGCGATGCGCCTCGGGAAGCCGCGGGGCGGCAGCGTGTGCAGGGAGGTGCCGTAGGGATGGATGCGGGTGTGGAGCAGCCTCCCTGACCCCCCGAATTCCTCAGGGGCCCGGCAGTAGGTGCCGCAGGGATGCGGCCCGTGGAGCAGCCTTGCTGCCCCCGGTGTCCGCAGGGACCGGGCGCTGCCGCCCCCGCGCCCTCCGCCGTGTCCCGGTGAGGCGGTGGTGGCCGGCGCGCCCCGCCCCGCCCCGCCGGGAGAAGCGACCGAACCGCCTCGGCTGCCCCGCACCGACCCCGCCGCGGGATGTGCAGCGGAGGGAGCTGTCCGAAAGCCTGAGGCACGGACAGCTCACGTTTGCACTGCTCCGCTTTGCAGTTCCACCAGTGTCCAAAGCTCCTGCTCCACCCAGACCAGAATGGCAGCAGGGGTACAATTTCCTAACGGGGACGCTGTTGGCAGAATATATGGAAAACAGAAATAAGGCTCTTTGCATTACCAGAGCAGCTGTCCTGGCATGCTGTGTTCCCTTAGCATCCTCGCGGGAAATTCAAGGTAATTAATTTGATTGCTAACGCTTTTGTCATCACACTCCTGTGTGTCCTTTTCCCATCAACACTTCCTCACACGTTCTGGAGTAACTCTTAAGAGAAAGACAGTGGTCCTAAATCATTATTTTTTTAAACTAATGACAGGACAATGTCTTCAATAGGACCCTCCAAATAAAAATATTCCTCCTATGAATAACGTGCAAGGGATAACCATGGACTTGTGACCCCAGCAGTAAGCAGCACCTTTGATTCCAGATCTGTCTCTGCTGGCCTGCAATAGCATGAGTGTCTGTAAACTGGGATGTACTGGAGCTGCTGCTCTTGTGGTCTGAAATGAAGAATCATCTCTCATTTTGTGAGCTCTTGGGGTTTTCCAAAAAACTGGAAAAGGTGCCTCAGTGAATAAGGACATTCAATTTCTCAATGCACTGGTGGGAAGGGGTGAGGGGCTCACTCAGTTCCTCTCCAGTCCTGGCTCAATCTGCTCAGTCCTACCATGTACGACTCGCTGGAGTCACAAGACTGAACTGCTCCTGGCTGTTCTGTTACCCTCTGTTTCCTCTCAAAGGAGGTTACATTTTTATTCAGGATAGTTTTTCCTGATTGTCCTTTAGGAGCAAGTTTATGATGAACCAAATAAACCACTTTTAAAATCCGTTATATATNACCAATTTAATTAGGATAAGTTTAAACGTCTCCTGGAATTTAACCAGTGCATATTTCTTCAAGAAGGTAGCCAGTAAAAATACTGAAGGTCCAAAGGTGTGGTAGGATGTATGAGTAGGAGATGGTCCACTGCGTGAATGGGAAAGCATAGCAGTGTTTATGGAAAGCAGCTTTACAGATAGATAAAAGGTCTATACATCGAAAATTTGTTTAGAAAATGAGCATTGCTTTTGTGGAGTGCTACAGCTAAATTACATTTGGATTTTTAACAAATATTTCTACCTGGAAGTTTAATTAAAACATAGTACACATGGTGATTTAATTTGCTATTGCACAAATATAAAGAATAATTACTTGGGTTAGAAAAAATATGAATCTATCCAATATTACTTTTTTTATGAGTCACACACTTGTTTGATTTTATCAGAAAACATTCCATGCATCCTTCACTTAGTTGCCCTGCTCCTGGACTTCACTTGTATATGACCATCTCCAGAGTTCTCATAAGAGAATGAAAAGTTAGACATATGATTGTGCAACAAGTCCTGGCTTTGAAACAAATTTTAGTGTCCATTTTTCTAATACTGTGGCATTAAACTGGCCGTTTCCATAAAAACCACCCTGGAAGAAACTTAATTGCTTTGTAACTTTAGAAGATAAAAGTGACCTTCCCACTGAAAGGGGAAAATGGCAAGTATTACAATTTGAATGTACATTTACGTATGGGTAATCTGTAAAACATTAATTTGTATTTCTTTCGACTCACCTCTTAAATTGAGCCATTTTAGATATATATAAACACACGGGGTAAGGAAGTGTAATAGAATGTTTTATTTAATAAAACATGATGTATACTGACTCACATTGGACATCTATGTCCTCACTTCTTGGCACCTAAGTATGTTTATAAACTAGTTGCTGAAACTGGCTTTTAGATAGGGGGGCTTGAGCTTTTACATAGGGAAAAATACTTCTAGTAAAGTACAGAATCTCTGTGAACTTTTGTATTCATTCTATTATAAAAATATTTTTCAAATATTTTCATGCATTTCATCACAGAAAACATTTCTGAACATATTTGTTGCTCTTTCATTTTTTAGGAGTTATATATGTACAGAATAAAAAAAAAAAAAAAGAAAAATCAAAGAGACCATTGTGATCATCTCATCTGATGTTTTAAGATACAGTCTTTCCTGAATTATTTTTTTATAAGATGGAGAATGGTCTTCAGGAAAGTTAACTTCCAACCATGGTTTCAAAATTGCCTGTGAAAGAAAATCCACCACAGAATTTGCTGAGCTGCTCTTCCATTCTCAGCACTGCTCAGCCCTGTGCCCTGCTCGCAGCCCAAGATTGTCATTAATAACTCAGTGCACAGCAAAGTCTCCCTGCCGTGTTCAGCTGCATGGAATGATAACAGTGCACAGGAACAAGTAACTTATTGTCTTCTACAGAAGTCAAAGTGCTTAGAAAGGAGCACTATTTTCCTGCTGATGTGTCATGGGTTTGTCTCACATACACAATTTCAGTGCCTTCAATTATACAATTTTCCCATCTTAAGTTTATATTTACCATCAAGATGGTACCTACCAATTCAGATAAGATTTTGAGATAACTTCCCAAAGTGAAGAACTCTTTGTCTGTGTTATCAAAATTCCCTTTACACTATAAAAATATTCCTTCAACTGCTCATTTTAAGTATGACATGGAAATTGGAGAGCACGAAGATGACTAGAGAGCAAAGAGCTGTCCTAGGAATAGCACAGGTGTAGGTTGAAAAAGACCTCTATGATNGAAGGCAGAATATGTCTAAATTTAGTTTAGTGTATTTCAGTTGCAAAGGAATTTCATTTTATATATAGCTTGTAGAAATTTTGAAACTTGCAAAGTTAATTGTAAATACTTGTCTAATGACCTAGACAGAACATCATGGAGAGATTTAGGAATATTNTTTTTCCCTCCAGGGATTGGGAATCTTCCCTGGACAGCCTGACTGGTCCTTTCCATGAAGAAATGTTTCCCAATATCCAATTTGAACCNAAGGGGGTAGTTTTCTATTCCTAGGCATTTGTGCAGGGGTTTTTGTTTGTCTGTTTTGGTTTTTGTTTTGGTTTTGTTATTCATTCTGGCCAACTTCTCTCTTCCAGAAACTTACAGATTGATTCAGAAAAGGCTGTCAAGCCTGTTCAGCTGAGAGGGGCCCTCAGGGCTGGGTGTCCCTGTGTGCAGGGAGGGCTCCGGGCAGGGCTCAGGCTCTGCTCCGGGGCCCAGCAATGGCACCAGAGCCACGGGCAGGGCCTGAGCCCAGGGAGCTCCCCTTGCACAGGAGGCACAACTCCTGCCCTGGGCAGGGGCCAGCCCTGAGCAGATTGTCCAGAGAGGCCGGGCAGTCTCCTCCCTGGGGATATTGCAGAGCCCCATGGACACACTGCTGTGCCCTGTGCTCTGGGATGGCCCTGCTGGAGCAGGGAGGTGGCACCAGAGGAGCCCCTGGGGCCCCTCCAGCCTCACCCACCCTGGGGCTCTATGAAAAGTAAACCCTGACAGTTTTCTACTTGATTTCTCTCCTGAAATGCTTATCTTCTGTGTCCTGAGCTTAAAGAAATGTCCATCTCTATTTTCCCTTTCAACCACATGACCTTGGAACCATAATTCTATAAATGTAGAATGGAAAATTAGACATATGATTCTGCAACTAGTTCTGACTGTGAAATAAATTTTAGTGTCCATTTTTCTAATACTGTGGCATTAAACTGGGTATTTCCATAAAAGCCACCCTCTCCAGTTTTGAGAGGCAGATGGGAGAAGTCTCAGGAAGATGTGCACTAGAATTTCCTTCCTGCCTTCCTGCTTTCCTTCTTCACTAAGGCAGCAGGAAATCTGTGTAACAGAGTGTAGCTGATCCTCTACACTGTTACAAAGCTCTCCACCTCCTCCAACAGAGGTTGAGAAGCAGCCACAAACCCAACTCTTTCCTTGTAACAGAATATAGGTGTCTCTGTTATTTCTCTAAACAGTAGCTTTACTTTGAGCTGAATTACAGATGCAAATTTTCAACAGTGGTGTTCCACAGACTTGATACAGTACATCCTGTCATTTACATCAGAACTTTGCTTCATAATCTTTCAAGTAGTTCAGGACTTGCTGGAAGCAATTACAGTAGAGCTCCCTGGGCACTCCAGTCCTCCTGGAAGCTTTACAGTCAGTTCAACTTGGGCACAAAGTTTCCAGGAGTCTAGTCTGGCTCCTGTTTAGGAACGTGCAGGGCCCTTCTGGGAAATCTGGCTTGTTATTGCATTTCAGAGGCCTGTTCTGAACAAAATACTTGCTGAATCTTTGCAACATGATAATGTCCAGTTGCTGAAACAAAAGCTAAGTCCCCTTTCCAGAGGTTGGTCTTTATTGTGGTGTTTTCTAGGGGGGCCTGAGGCAGTATCGTCGCCTCCAACAGAAGCCTCATTTGTGATTCTTACTTAAGGTGCACAAATCAAGTGCAATATCAAAATCATGAGGTGTTTGTGTGTGTTTACTTGTACTAAAAAGGTATTTTTTCAGGATTAATCTCACACTTTGGTCAAGATTTCATTACCAGTTGTGTTGCTCAGTGTTGGCTGCCAGGATCTGACTCTAAACACTGTCAGCAGAATAAAAGGGAATCCCGTGAAACACGAAACGACGTTATCACCCCCAACTCCTGCAGTTCTCCGCATGTTCTCGACTGCTCATGTGGGTCACCAGGAGTTGCCGTTCAACGACCGGGCCCCTTAAACACCCCGAAACCCCCCATCACCACAGCTGCTGGCACCTGCCCGGGGACAGCCCACGAACTGCACCAGGGCCGGGGCTGTCGAGCGGCGGTGGCCCGGCCAGAGCCGAGCGGGGCCGGGCCGGGCCAGGCTCAACCGAGCGTGCCCCGGCAGAGCCGAGCACGGCCGGGCCAGGCAGAGCCGAGCGGGGCCGAGCCGGGAACCGAGCGTGCCCCAGCAGAGCCGAGCAGAGCCGGGCTGGGACGGGCAGAACCGAACGGGGCCGGGCCGGGCAGAGCCGAGCGGAGCCGGGCCGGGCCGGGCTAAACCGAGCGTGCTCCGGCAGAGCCGGGCGGGGCCGGGCCGGGCTGAACCGAGCGTGGCCCGGCAGAGCCGAGCGGGGCCGGGCCGGGCTGAACCGAGCGTGCCCTGTAGAGCCGAGCGGGGCCGGGCTGAACCGAGCGTGCCCCAGATGAGCCAAGCGGGGCCGGGCCGGGCAGAGCCGAGCAGTGCCGGGCGGCGCCGAAGCTCCGCTGCCGCTGCCGCGCGCGGGACCCTCACGCCGCTCCGTGACTTTCCCGCCCCCAAGTCAGCGTCCCCTCCGGCAGCTCTCGCGAGAGCAGCAGCGCTCCCAGCATGCACCTGGCGGGCCGGGAGAGGGGGGGCGCTGTGAGGGAAGATGAAGGCGGCGGCCATGTTGGGAGCCGCGGGGCGCGGGTTGTGTTGAGCGCTTCGCCGAGGGCTGTGCCGAGGGCTCAGCGGTGTGGGGAGCGGTGGCTCGGGGCGGCAGGAGGACAGCGCCTACTACGACTCACGGTCGGGCTTGCTTCGCTGCTTGTGCCCGGCTTGAGGAGCACTCGGCAGCGGCGAAGGGGTGTCCCTGACCGAGAAACAGCGCCATGAGCGGGGGGACGCCCTACATCGGGAGCAAGATCAGCCTCATCTCCAAGGCCGAGATCCGCTATGAGGGGATCTTGTACACCATCGACACCGAGAACTCCACGGTGGCCCTGGCCAAGGGTAAGGAAGAGCGGGCCCGACGGCGCTCGGCGAGGGGCGGGAGGGGAGCGGGGTGGCGGGACGGGATCGAGCAAGGACCTGGAGCCGCGGCGCTATCCGGGCTCTGAGGAGGCCCGGCGGGCGGCCCGCAGCCTCTGGGGGCCCGGCCGAGCTCGATCAGAGCCCGCCTCGTCCCGCCGTTCTTCCGGCGCGGCGGCTGCGGGGGAGGTGGAAACCAGAGAGGGTCTGGCCGTGAGAGCGGCGGCCCGAGAGCGCTGCGAGGCCCCGCTCCCCCCTGTTCTCGCTGCTCCGGAGAGGGACCATCGGGGAAAGGAGCCAGGAGCAGGTTCCGAGCCGGGGGCTGCTCAGAGGTATTCTGAATAGAGTGCAAGTATGAAGCCCGTGGCGGTGGAAGCGGTCCAGAGTTAGTGCGTGAAAGGGAGTAGGAGGGGGAGGCTAGGAAGAGGTTTTCTTTGCATCGTAAGAATTCCAGACCTACAGGGTATAGGGCCGTATATGACTGGATTGCTCTGCATCCTAGGACGGCAGATAGCTCGGGTCTGAAGGGAATCCTGAGTGCTGGATTACCGAAAAAAGCTAAACGCGAGCTGTTAATTTTGGAGGTGTATGGCACAGCGTAGTTCGAAACGTTATGAGAATATTATCGGCCAGAAGTTGTATATATTTATATACACTTATGTTTCGAGAGAGAGAGGCTTCTTCGTGAATGTATAAGAAAGTTAGAAAGACGTGTTTACTGAGAGGAGAGTTGGGGGAAAAAAAGGAGAATCTTTGAAAGTGGGCATCCGAAGGACTTCAGTGTTTCTCATGCATGATAATGCATTCTCAGAGTAAAATAGTAAGTCAACTCAACATTAAGTCAAAACTCAACATTTTTTTGCTGTACACTTCTAGCATCTGTGAAGTCTTGCTAAGTAATCTAAATTCATATGTAAAAGCAGAGAGTCTGTCCAGCCATTAGGTAAGAGGAAAAAATGCTCCTTGTGTAAATGAAATATTTGGAACAGAGAGGATCTGAGAGCTCGGTTCTTGGCTGATACGAAAGGCTTAACGACGGTCTGTTCTGTTCTGCACAGCTGCGGTGGGTGCTGGTGGTTACCATGAGTGTGTTTGCTTTCACTGGCCTTTGTGGTAATTCTTGTTTGTGTGCTGTGACACTTTAAGGCCTTCCCTCCTCTCAAACAACCCCCTCCCCCCCACCTTAGTGTTTAAGAAATAAATTACTCTGTTTTGTAAATTCTGATACGTGGGCTTTGAAACACCTTACAGTGGGTTTGGTCCCAGGCTTGCACAGCTCGTTTATGGGGCAGTTAGCTTTCATTATGTGATTTTTACTTATTTCTAAGGTTGCCTTTAGGTTAAATTGCCTTGCTGGAGTAGCATTCTCTGCTTTGAAAGGACAGCTGGTTTTGGTTTATACCAGTGAAAGCTGGATACTGTGATTAAAAATAAATGTTCAGAAATTCCAGTTGCATGCTGTGATTGTTAAGGTTTGTGCAAAAGCACATAGAAGAAGAATCCTGTCCTTGAGGATCTTGCAATAGTCTTGTCCAAAATTAGACTGATTTAGTGCTGACCAAGCCAATTTTGCACAACTTCTCAAGAGTGGTTAAGTCATGTTGTGGTGTATCTGCCAAAGTGTACATATTTAAGACAGATCAAGCTGCAGTTACAAGTCTAATCTATTCTCTTCTCATAGCTCTCATCAGAAATGTAAATCTAAACCACTGAATTTGCTTTAGTAAAACTTGGCTGAGTTAACTGAAGAATGTGTGTTTTGTAATACAGTGTTATGATTCAGAAGAGAATAAACCAGTATTTCTAGGCCACATGGAATCAAAAATCTTGAGATTAATCTGGAGCCGATAAGAACCATATTAGACTGTGGAGCAGTTCTCTGTGCTCATGAACAGAATGCTCCTCTTGAGAGCATTTATATTGCTGAAGGCTAAGGCCATTGAGTGTATGTGACAGTGTATATGTAAGGTGGCAAGTGTGCTTAATTATTGGCCAGATCTGTATGTGAAAGAAGCAGAACTTGTACTCTAGCTGTAAATATGTTGATCAGGTATAATAGTTACCTCTTCTTCCTGTGCTGAGTCCAGAAGTCAAATCAGAACTGTTTAGTGTGAATCTTGACAACAAATGCCAATTTTTTTTTTTGCCAGAAAGAGACAAAACAAACCCCAAAAGACTCGATGCTTTCAGTTGCTCAGCTGTGTAGTCTGTGTGACATGACTGTTCCCTGAATTGAATGCAGGACAGCTTATCATTATTAACATTCTAACTGAAGTTGCTGAAATGGTGACATAAAGTGGAAAAGTAGAGGTAGAGTCTGTTCTTGAATAACTACAGATTTGCCCAACAGTGGGATTTGTGTGTGCTAAACCCAAGTCAGAGATTATTCTCACAAAGCTGTATTTGTGGAATGCCTTCATTTGTCTTAAATTGTCTGGGGTTTCAGACAGAAATAAGTTTTTTGGGTTGCCAGCACAGACTGTAGTCTTTCCTTACTGAGGGCAATCTGCTCTAGTTCTCTAATCAGCATTTTGTTTATGATGTTGTGATCTTTTTACTAAGTAAAACTTGTGGCCTCTATCTAATGAATTAGAGAAAGATAGGAATTGTTAAATATTGAGCATGACATTTTTAACCTAAGCTGGAGTCTGATAAGGGGACATGATGCATCCTTTTGCAGTGTGTGAGTATATAGTTATTTAAATAACAGGGAAAACACCCATCCATAGTGGACTCCAAACACTAAGCAAGATATGCAAACATTCAGGGTTCTTAAATGTTATTGGTGCATATGTTTTCTTTGGATCGACAGCTTTTTCAGAGACAGTGCCTGGAACCAAAAACACTCACTCCTGTTGTCAAGACTTAATTTAAATTAACTTGAAATGTCCTTCTAGTTCATGGGTCTAATTAATACTTACTTTTAAAAAAAATTCATTATTAATTTTTAGAACTTCATTAAGCCTGAGCAATTTAAGAGGAGTTTGCAAGCCGTGGTTAGTTTTCTTGCTGCAAAACGATTGCTGCCCTACGTGGGGCATTTACAGAATAATAACAGTGCTTGATCTTAAATGTTGTGGCATTAAAAAGGAGATGTGATCTTTCATATTAGTAATACATAATGCTTTTCTATTTCAAGACACCGATTTAGTGAGTTATTTTTAAAGCAGGTAAGCTGTGTAAGAATAATCATGTTGGGTCAGAAAAAGCTTTGTTCTTTCAACAGCAGGGGATCCTTAGATATGTGAGTATAAGAAACAAAAATAAATATTGTCTCTGCTATAATGCATCAGTTCTCACTTAGCCACTCTTGGACCATTGAGTGTTGCATTTGGAACCATTATAATTGATAGATATTAATGAAACAGCTTTTGGTAATTTTAAGAAATAGTTAAACTTCTGGCATTTTCAACCATATGTGATAGTGTTGTCCACAGTATAATGACACATCAAAAGGCAAACTTCCTTTTTAGACTTCTACAGAACATTAGTTGCAGGTGAAAGACTCCGCAATGTAGACAAAGGAAAGTTAAATTCTTGTGAAGACTTGAGCTCCTTCAGGGGTGGGGGCAGGAAAGGGAAGGGTTAAATTTTAATCAAGTTTTTATGAATGTATTTTTTAGTCAGTTAAGTAACATACTCCTTGCCTGTCTTGAGGGTTAGGGCCTGCGTGCCAAACCAAACTTGTACATAGTATGTCACAGCAGAAAAATTCCTCTTGTCAAAGCCCACTCCTGGCTACTGCCCTCATCTGTCTCCCTGCAAAGTCACCACTCCTGCGAGTAAGGCTGAATTAATTATTCTGGAGAAATGAGCCTGGCATGAGCTCAGTGTGGTGTGCAAGCATCAAAGCATGTTTGCAGTGAAAGGGTTGTGATGTTTGGAGAGAGGTGGTAATTGAAATGACTTGTTCACTTGTGGTGGTCTCAGTCATCATGCTCCTCCTGGGTGCCTTAGGAGCAGGGAAGAGTTGGTTTCTCTGTGCGTTTGCTCCTCAGGGAGTGAGGAGAGAGTGTCAGTGCTGTGCACACAGACTGAGCTGTCTGTTTGCAGTAATTCACGTAGGGGAGCAGAGTCCTTTTGCTAGCAGAGTAAATAGCTTCACTTCTGATTAACATTCTGCTTAAATTCCCTGTGTTAATCAACAAGTAATCATATCTATTAACTCACATGAAAAGTTGCAATGTTGCCATTGAATGCTACAGCAGTATAATACAGTAATATACATTAAAATATCATATAATAGTAATATCACAGTCAAAATTTGTACAAAAATTTGTTTACAGCACTTTAATATGAAATTGGTAGAACTATTAGGGCACAAGTATATACATGGATAGGCTCAACAGAGTTAGTTACTTTAGCTAGGTACTTAATTGTCTTTATTTACACTAACAAAAAATAAATTTGCTTTTAACGTGTACTGCTTGTCTTTTTGTTGGCAAGTCCTTAAGCCAGTTTAGTTCTTTCAAAAGCAAAAGAAAAAAACAATCCTGAAATCGACAAGGTAAGATTAACTACATTTACCACAGCTGTAAGATTGTCTTTCATGTACTTATTTTCATCTCCTCTCACTCTTCAGTATTTTGCTGTATATGCATCTTGTTCTGGAGAAAGGAGGTAGTCTGAGGAAATTCCCCAAGAGACAGAACCGGATAGAGCTCTAAGCCTGCTGCTCCAGTACCTTGTGCTTTTGATACTCTGGCAACTTAATATTTCTGGTTGTGGGAAAACATGGTAAAAGCTCTTTCTTCCTAAAATCCTGTTATACTGGCCACTTCTAATATTAGACTTCTTACTTTAATGAGCTCAGATTGTGTTAAATCCTAATCTAAGTGAGAAAAGCAGAAACTGTAAAGATAGGTATGCCTTTGTAAAATACAAAAAGTAACTTTCAACTCCTTATCTTAACACTACTCTGAAGGACCTGACTGGGGTGGACACATTAAGCAGCCCTTCCAACGATCACCGCACATGCAGTTCTGTTCCTGCTTTAAAAGGAAATTGGACTTGGGGTAGTTATTTTGGTTGCTTGTGGTGCGAGGGTGGGTCTGAACTACAAATCAGGGGAGTTTGTTTACCCCTCTCCATCAGAGCAAATCTTCATTAGATGAAATTGGGTTTACATTTTGCAGAAGGTTGTGATAAAACCAGTTTGATATGGTACAGAGGAGAAGTAAAGTGAAAGAGTTAAATTTTTAGTAGCAAGTCTTGATGTGTTTTATTGATAAATCACTGACAGCCATAACAGTGTCTTGAGCTAGCTGCATAGACAGCTGAATCTCTTTAAAATGAATTCTAAATTTTGGCATTGAAAATACTTCCTTTTGATGTTACAGTAATTTCATGGTGTGGAGAAAGACATTGTTTTTTAACATACACTGGAATCCCTTTACTTCTTTCGGCACGTCAGTAGATGAAAGTTTGGTGGCTCACTTTTTTTTTTTTTTTTCTTTTGATTGGTTTAGAATGGAGACAGGTAATTGCCCACTGTTAGAACTGTTCCTATATGAGTCATGGGACATTAGTGTTAATGTTAAAATACTTACCTTCGCAATGTAGCTTTGACTTAAGAGAAATACTTTCAAAGCATATTTCTTCCATGGTTCATCAGATTTTTATTTCCATGTAAAGGCAAGATGCAGCCTTCTAACTTACTACCCTTTTTCTGTGGTGTTGCTACAGAATATTTTCTTCACTTTAGCTAGAAAGTAAAATCCTCTGTTAACTTGCTGATCTTACTCTGGCCATTTTTGTGCACCTCTGTAGACAAAATGTCTGCTAAAGAAACTTTTTCAATGTGGGACAGAGAGAAGCAGTACAAAATCAACTGTGGTTTTACTTACCAAAAAAGCAGGTCAAATGATGGAATGAAAGTCCAAGATAATTTATTAGTTATCTGATAAATGGAATATAAGATGGCCAGAAAGTGAGGGTGGATCTGTGGTCAAGATAGTGAAATAGAAAAGCCTGGTGAATAAAAAGCAATGAAATTAATTACAGGAATGCACATGACCAATTGATAATGTTATTAAGATACTGTGCATTACTTTGAGTTAATTTCTGTGAATTCTTAAGCTTCAGACACTTTTTTCTGTAGAGGAAAAGAAGACAGATTCTTCTTCTAACAAGGACTGACATTAACTAAACACTGTGCCTTGTTACATTGCTTACACTTTGTAGTACCCCTCAGAGCAAACTTTCAGATGCACAGAAACAGAAAAGATAATGAAAGTCAGCTCACTAGATGATATGTGAACAAAATAATTGTAGCCACTTAATGTTATTTTTCTTTGTAGTGTGGACATGATCTCTTTATCCCTGAATTAAGCTTCTTAAAAAGATTTTAATACCTGACTGTTAAGCTCTGTTTATGCAGTATTACAAGAAGCAACAGTGATGGAAGATGGCTGGTGCATCTGAGAAATGACTCAGTATCACTTTATGCATCTCTACAGGAAACTCTGCTTTTCTTGACTAATGATTCTGTGGCTGCAAATAAGTGCCTAATGATGTCTCCAAAATTTTGATGCATCTGAAAAATGGAGGGAAATCGAATTCTGGTAAATTAAAGCAAAATACAGATTTTTCTCAGCATAACCTGTAACTTGCAAAGCAAACAAACACCTAAGAAGCTGGAGCAAAAACAGTCACAAGGGATTGTTAAAGCTGCCACAAGTCAATGAGATTGTGATTGAATGTGACTGTCATGATTTTGGGGGTTTGTTTTTTTCCCCTCTCTGGTTTCAATCCATTGTTTAGTTTTTGCTTTGAAAACTAGCCCTTGGAGACAAATCTCTTGTTCAGTTATTTGTTTGTTTCACTTGATACTCACCCAGGGTTGACAGTCTAAAGGTGGAGAAAAGTTTCTGAGAGGGCAGTGACAGCAAGGTGATGGTATCCATGTACATTGGTAGTAACTATATGTAGTGCAAAAGGAAGAGCTTGATAAGAAGCTTCCTTGCTGTGCAGTCAGCTGATGGAATTCATACAAGTAATTCAATGTCTTGGTATGGTACACACTAGGAAGATAGTTATGCACCAGTGAGTTTGCTTAATTTGACAGAGATCTTATGACATCATTTGAACCTTACACCAGCAAGAAGAATGCATTTTGCTTAGTAAAAATTGTATATATACACCACAGAATTCCTGTTGTTTTATTAAGTCTTGAATCTATTAAGAAATTCATATTTGATAATTTTTAATATTCTAGATTCTAGTCGTATTAGCATATTTTTTCCTGTTTTGCAAGTACCAAATATGAAATATGTAAACTCATGTATGCCTTGATTCATAGAGTTGACTTACCAGCCAAAAAAACCTGCATTGCTGCTTCCCCTTACCCTCACAAAACAACTGAAAATATTCCACGTGTAACTGATAGCGTAAGTCATATCTCAGTCTTTCAGCTTGGTTTTTTTAACTCAGATTTTTAAGATAAAATTACTTGTGTGTCTGAGGAGAGTTGATAATGATAAAGAATATAATGCCTATTTAATAAGGGGTTTTTTTCTCAATGAAATTTTATTCTTTTTATTTAAGGCTGTTGGTCTCTGCAGTGTATTTGAAACCCTTTTGTTGAATGTTGCATGTTTCATTCTTATTCTGCCTTCCTGACTTTGCAGTTCGCTCCTTTGGTACAGAAGACAGACCAACAGATAGACCCATCCCACCTCGTGATGAAGTCTTCGAGTATATTATATTCCGTGGCAGTGACATTAAAGACCTGACTGTCTGTGAGCCACCAAAACCTCAGTGCTCCTTGCCACAGGACCCTGCTATTGTTCAGGTAGGTCAAAACAGAGTTCTAAATAATTGTTGCTGAAGAGGTAACTTGTTAGCTTAAGTGCTCTCTAGCTGAGCGTTTAAAAATAAAAATGTTTATCACTGTAAAGTTCACAACCCAATATAAAGAACTCTGGAAGAATTTTCTCCTTTCATGATCTTAAATGGTGAAAATGAAAATAGAAATCTAACTGTAGCACAGTGCACTACATACCAAAGCTGCTGTTTTTTCAAAAACAGCTAATGACATTTTGTAGGTCTTGATGCCTTTTTTGAAAGGGACTTGGCTTTGAAGGACAGATAGTTCTTGGGAAGATCAGACTTGGTATAAATCAAACCGAATAGATGCTGAAATATCTCCAGATCATTAGTGGGTGTTTTTTGCATGTTTGTTCTATTTTTGTTCTAATGTTCAACATTTTTTGCTAACTATGACTTTAAAGTGTTTCATCTAGCTATGTGTTTTTAAATAGGCTTCATACTATAAGGCAGTTATTTAAAAAGCAAATACTGGGTTTCTGAAGGGAGAGCAACTTAAACTTGAAGCCTTCACATATAATTACTCTGTCATTTTGTAGTAAATGGACTGACAGAAATTGTTTTCTCAGAAATTTGTTGGTTTTTCAATTGTGCTTATGGGGTATCTTAAAATCATCCATGAGAGCAAGAGGAAAACTCTTGCTTCAAATGGAGGTTGATAATTCCATGTAATATGATTCTACTGCTTTATCTATTCTGTAGGATAAAATTCTTCATGCTTCCTTATGAGGTGCCCTTGCAATTCTCCAAGGACTTTTGTTTATTTTGGTACAACTCCTTCTGTCAGTTGAAGTCAAGAGTGGAGAAGTTGCATTACTGTGAATCCCAATAGTAGTGATAACTGCAGCCTCCTCCAGTGTGTTTGGGTGTCTTGTTTTACCTGTGGGGTTTGAAACTTCAAGGAAAAAGATAGGACACTTTCCAGATTTGCCAGCAAACCTTATATGTGCGTGTTTGACAAGAGTACAGTGTCTGAAGTAATAGGGAAAAGATTGCAAAATTTTGTGGTACTGTTTCTACAGGTCTGTGATGGTAGAAGGGTAAAAGTGCTTTCTAAGCTGTACATACTTGTGAAAATGTTTATTTTAGAGTTTCTGCATTCCTTGCCTTACGGAACTATTTTCTAATTTTTGTGTAAATACAGTTTTTGCTAGCGTGTTGTGTGTTTTGTCTTTAGTCTTCACTAGGATCTTCGACTACATCTTCATTCCAGTCTGTGGGGTCCTATGGTCCTTTTGGCAGGATGCCTGCCTACAGTCAGTTCAGCCCGAGCCCACTGGTGGGGCAGCAGTTTGGCGCTGTTGGAGTTGGTAGGTTCACTCTGATTATCCAGTGTTTTCCTGTGAGTGAAGCTGTGTGTGTGTGCACAGAAAGTAATCACTGCTTAGAATTTCATCAATGTATTATCCTAAGGCAGATTCAAAGTCTTCTATCTCTGTTAGTCCTGCGGTTCAGCTCAAAAGTAGAGAGTTTTTCATAGTCTTTGCATCTTAAATCAAACTAATTATGATTGAGATCTACACACCTATCTCAGAAGGACGAGTTTTCATTGTATTTCACAAGTGGTAGAGGCAGCTCCTCCAGAGAAGCCCCAAAGCTGTACTGTTGGGCTGACCAGGTGCTGTGTGCCTTAACTAAGGATTTGGATTATTCAGCAGCTATGTGCCAGTACAGTCCTCCAGCTGTTTGTCGGGTGTTGGCTAGGTGGGAAATACATGCTTGAAGTATTTGTGAGCTGCATGGGCTAGTTGCTCCTTTATACTCCACGTTCTTTCTGAGACTCACCAGACAACTTACCTTCCTCCCTGAGAGTTTATTTCACAGTTTAGTTTTTCTCATACGAACTTACAGTCTCATAACTGTTATGGCAGCAGTGTTACTCCTAGTACTGAAAATATTAGCCATGCAAAATAAAGGCTGTAGAATTGGCTGTATTTTTATATCAATTAATAAGATGTGGCAGTTATATTTTTGCCGAAAGGATCTTGAGTGGAAATACATACAAAAAACATGTATGGCTCCATAAGATGATTGTGTTTTGTTAATACTTGTGATGCTGAAGCTAGAAGTGCTCTTATATTTTTCATTTTAGATTAAAAGATCAATATATTAGTATTACCAACTTATGTGCATACTATGTTAGTTTAAACTAAAAGTGTATGGGAAGGACAGGCTTACATGTACTCTAGAATAGCTGCCTAATAAAGCTTTGCTAATCATTTATTGCTAGTTTTAAAAAAAAAAGTCTAAACCAGATTTTACAACTACATTATTTCTTTCAAAGCAGGAGGTTCTTTAACATCTTTTGGAACAGACTCGTCGGCCGGTGCTAGCATGTCCCAAAGCACTGCAGTTGGTTCTGCATTCACAACAGATGCAAGATCACTAAAAACACAGATGTCTCAAGGTAAAATCTTTTTTAGTAACTTTCATCTTTTTTTGACCAGTTGTGTCCTTGTGACTTTGGTGGTTGCCAGAAATGCCAATGAAACAGCTGAATTCTTTCATGAAAACACTTGGTATTAAACCCAGGAAATGCTGAGAGGCTTTGTGTTTGCTTTTTAAATGTGTTTTCTCTACATCTTGGAGTGCTGTGGTACAACAGCACAACAACAGCTGTGGTACAACATTTGTTGTTACCCTTAAAGCATCTATGTTGAGAGTTAGGACTTTATTTAAGTGAAGTAATATTAGCAAACAGGTGCATGTGGAAATTCAGTATCTAGTTTTATTGATAACATGACAGAACTGAAGATACTTCATGCTGATTGAAATGTGAAGTCCTTCAGCTTACAATTTTAAGATCTTTATTCTTAGCTGTGGTTCCTCTGTTCATGTATAGTCACATAGATGGTATTAACAGCAGACCTGATTTCCTGTACAGATGGTGATATGACTTTTAAGTCAGCTTAATAGTAACAGGAACTGTATGGATAGTTTATGTAGAATTAGAAAAAAGGAGATTCTGGATGATATTTGAATGGAAAGAAAAAAGAAGCTAAACATTGAGGACCTTCACCCTCACCCTTCATGCAAATGTTAACATTGCTCCTGGAAAACCCAAATCCCATTATTTCCTGCTCTTCCACTCTTCATTGCTGGAAAAGTGTGTGCTGTGATACATTCCTAACGCTATTTTTAAAGTATGCACTCATGTTAAAAGGCAAAACACTTAAAGCAAACAGGTTTTTTTCCTAAATTCCAGTTGAGATTTGTATACTCATTAGGAATGTTTGTAGGACTAGTTGGGTAGGTTGCCAAAAATAGGTTCTACTTTGTTGGATTAATTCAAGAGGGGAAAAGTATGCTGAGCATTTTTTCTGTTGAAATAGTAGTTTGGTTTTCGGTAGTTAAAACCTGTGTGATTCATGGACATGAATGGATATGTATGATGTATGCTCCAGGTGAACATATATTCTGCCACATTTCCTCTGGGGGCACCAACAGGTTTTTTCTCTGTGTGTTTTCTTTTAAAAATATTTTTCATTTTTGTAGATTGCAAGCGTGGTATGGTTGGATTTATTGTTTTGTTTTGTTCAGTTCATGGGTTTTTGTGATTTTGGTTTATGTTTGGTTTTCCTTTTGTTAGTTTTATTATGCGATAGAACTTTGTTCTTTTACTTACTGGGACTTGAGTCTTACTCTAATTTCTTAGTAGATTTACTTATTTGATGTCGTAAACTTGTCTGGCTGGATCAATGGCTCTGTTCCGAACGTGCTTCTGCCTCCAACCACTGGGTGAGCAGTGCTGTGTGGGGCAGTTCCCACAGCTCCTTCCCTGCAGGGAGCCCAGCTCCAGCCACCGCTGTTCCCTGCATGGGCAGGGATCCTGCAGCAGTGCCTGAACAGCATCACAACTGCCTTTGGGAGCAGCCTCTTCCCACTTGGCATCCCAGGGAGGCAGAAGGAGCATTTTTACCTCAATCAATGCAAAAATATTATTCCACAGCTAAATGCACATCATTAATGGGTTGGTAGGGATTGGGTGTCCTTCCCATTTTTTTCTTTTAGACTGGGCTTAAGGAGTATTGCTAAATATCTTTCATTCTGAATCAGTGAATCTGATGGTGCAGAATTTTTTTTTTTTTTTTTGGGACACACATGTCTTGACTGCTAAGGCAGATAAACCTGTCAGTCTAGCTTGGTTGAGACCAGTAACTCACCTTTGTAGATGAGCAATAACCCTTTGGGCTTTGGTTTTATTTTTTCCTCAGGTCGTTCAAGCCCTCAGATGGACCATTTGAGAAGGAGCCCCACCATGGAACAAGCTGTACAGACAGCTTCAGCCCACCTGCCCACTCCAGCACCAGTTGGGAGAAGAAGTCCTGTACAAACCAGACCTTTGGTGTCTGCAAGCCAAAAATCCTTAGAGAACCAAGAACACAGACGAGGTAGCTTTGCATAATTCTCATACAGCTTATTTCCTTCCATACACATACAAAGTGCTCTTTTAAAGGGTAATACATAGGAATTTTCCTGCTGTCTGTTACTGGTAGGCTGGCCAGCAGAGACCTGTATTAGACACATATTTATTTTTAAATTTAAACATATATTCTAAATTACTTTTTTTTTTCTTTTATGATTTGAACATGTGGTTTGCATTTATAGGTTTGGATTTTTTTTTAAATCGGAACTATGTATACAAAAATATTATCAAAAATACCTAATTGGATAAACAAATCATGTTTTTATTTCCAACTTTAGCTGAAGCACACAAGGTTTCAAGATCAGAAAATGAACTCAGAAATGAAAACAAACGACAAATTGGTAAATCGTGTTTTGAGAAATAGCTATCATTGTTTTTAGACCAATAAGTTTTTTAAAATTTGCTAGAATACATAAATTCTTTCACACTTTGCTTATAGAGGGTAACAACTTTGCATTGAGCCAGAGGAATACAAGCAGATGAAGACAGTATTAAAGAGAAAAATATCTTCTTGTTGCTTTATACTAAGCAATTAATTTAAATAAAAATGTGAACCAAGGAGTATTCAGGGATTTATAAACATAATAACATGAAATAAAAGCCTTTCTAGAAAAATATTTGGCTGAAAAGCTACTAATACTTGAACTCTTCTTCCAAAAGTTTTTAATGATTTCTAGAGAGTCTTTTAACACGTGAATTCAGTACTCTTGTGCTGTGTCACTGCCATTGTTACTGTAAGTGAATTCACAAATTACGAGCTGCTATGATGGGACTTTAAACAACATGCATTCTCTTCCTGCACTTCTGAAGTCCCTACCTGTTACCCCAGGAATTAGAAAGCAAACTGAAAAAAACCCAAACACCCTCCACCACCCTCAGAGAAAAGCCAATCCACAAAGCAAAACCAAACAGAATTTCCCTCTTTTCAGTTCCAGGTGCACCTGCAGCACGGAGAGGCCGTGGAGGTCACAGAGGGGGCCGAGGAAGATTCGGTATTAGGAGGGATGGTCCAATGAAGTTTGAGAAGGACTTTGACTTTGAAAGTGCAAATGCACAATTCAACAAGGAGGAAATTGATAGAGAATTTCATAATAAACTTAAATTAAAAGGTAAACCAATTTTTGCTTTAGATTTCAGCATGGAAAAACTGTCTTGCTGTTTTGATCCTACCTTGGAGAACAGCTTTTAAAAGGCATATAGTATTACGTCTTGTTTGCAGTCATTAAAAAATAAGTTTAAAAACCAATTAATAAGTAAACTGGGATCATATGTGAATTAAATACTTGGGCCAGTGTTTTGAGTTTTTAACAAATTTTAACTAGCAAATATCATCTGTCAAGTTCTAACAAGTCTCTGTTAAAAATGCAGATTACTTGACCAGAAGTCCTAGTAATGTTTGTTACTTTAAAGTTCTGGAAAGGATGCAGTAAAAGAAAATTCATGTTTTTAGGTTTTCAATTATTAGACCAAATTCATAATTTCAATTATAGACCAAAAGCAAAGCAGTTTGGGATCAGAACTTCACTGTAGTATGCAGGAGCATTTGTTTGAAAGTTCTAGCATTCCCTTGCTTTTATCCCTTTCCAAAGGAACACAGTGAGTAGCTAGAAACCATGCTGCCAGCACTTGTTTTCTAGCAGGCTTCTGTTTCGATTACCTCATTCTCTTGTGACCAGCCACCTGCTTGTTACACTGCTGCTACTATTTTTGGACAAAATTGTTGCAGGTTAATATAGTGAGTTCCCTATTTCAGTGAATGATTGGCTAAAAGGTGGGAAACAAATGGTAGGGAATAAACGGTCAGATTTCAGCGTAGAGTAAAAACACCAGTTGAATACCATAAGATCTGTCCTGTGGTGCTTGCCTGTTTTTCTGGATCATTTTTCAAGGAGTTGATGGTTTGCTGTTGATACTGTTTTTTTTCCGAATAATAAAGAGAAAAGGGAAAGCTAACCATAAATAGCTATAGAAATGTTTGTGAGTGTGGTAATTCTTGCGTGTGGTGTGGAAAAGTTGAGCTGGTTATCTGAAGTTTATGCACAGCATCATGAGATTTAGGCTGTAAACATTTAGGAATGAGATTTGAAAATAGTAATAGCTTCTGGTGTTGAACTGTCAGCTTTGTTTTCAGTACTAGTCAAAACAGTAAGTTGAACTTGAGGCATTATTAGGAAATAAATACATCAAAAAGTCAGATTGCTGGCCCTGCCTCTCAAAGGAGATAACAGTAAAGCCAGAAGACAAAGGAGAAGGACAACGGGGATGAACAAAACCATGGGATGGCTTTTAGGAGGATTGACTGAATGAGTCTCTTAAGCCTGGGAAGCAGGTAGCTAAGAGGGGAGAAAATAGATGGCTATCAAATCCGGTTTTGTTAACTAAACCCACTGGAAGCATGGAAACCTCCAGACAGCAGCAGCAAAACATCCTAATTTACATGTCAAGTTATTTGATTTTCACATTAAATTATTTTTTGTAGCATTCAATGTAGTTTCTCTCTGACTGGGAATAAGTTAACAGTGCTGGTTTTTTTAGGCTTTTGTTTACTTTTTATTTTCCAGAAGATAAACTTGAGAAACCAGAGAAGCCTGTAAATGGAGAAGACAAAGGTGACTCAGGTGTTGATACCCAAAACAGCGAAGGGAATGCCGATGAGGAAGATCCACTTGGGCCCAATTGCTATTATGACAAAACCAAATCCTTCTTTGATAACATTTCCTGTGATGACAATAGGTATGGCCTGCAAGGAGAAGGTTGTTTGTCTGCTTAATGCATGTTTATATCATAAGGTACTGTCAGTGCTACTCATTACAATTAACTCTGAATCAAAGGTGATTAGAGCTTATTTCCACATGTAGCAGGCAAAACTAAAACAAGGATACAAAGCACAAAATTTCTTTGTGAGCAAATGCAATATGTTCATAGGAAGATATTTTAAGATGTTTTAGAGCCATGCTGTTAGAACTTAATGCACAGGCTCTAGAATCTCCTTTTCAGATTTACTAAAGTGTGGGGGGTTTGTTTGTTTTGCTTTGCTCCTAAATTAACACTTTAGTTAAATCAATTATGACCCTGCTCTGGTAATGGTTTCTAAGTAGATTACATAACTGTCTCGGCCAGTAGTGTTTAAATGGGCAGATAGCATTTCAGGGAAATTAAAGCTTATCTTTTACTGCTGCCTTTTTATTAGACACGATGATGTGGATTGCTGACCTATTTTGACTTGCGGAGGGGGAGGGGGAGTTGTTTGTTGTACTCGCAACAAACAATAACATCTGTAACTGTAAACTGTTTCTTGCTTTAAATGATGCTGTGTGCAGAGAATACTGAGTGTGCTCTTCAATATGGCAAACTCCTAGAGCATTATTAATATCTAATTAACGACTCCGTAACATTTTCCTTCTTGATGAGTCCAGTCAACTGTGGCAGACACCTAAGTTCTTGTGGAAGGGATACTGTGGAGATTTACAGTGTGGTTAATGTATCATTTTTCATCTCATGGGCTTTCTGGTGCCTCTCCCTTCCTTCCCAAGTGTTTCACATCAATCCGTGTTCATTCTGTGCGGCAGGGAGCGGAGACCCACCTGGGCCGAGGAGCGGCGGTTGAACGCCGAGACCTTCGGCATCCCCCTGCGCCCCAACCGCGGCCGCGGGGGCTACAGGGGCAGGGGCGTCATCGGCTTCCGAGGGGGCAGAGGACGAGGGGGCGGCAGAGGCGGCTTCACCGCCCCCCGCGGCTTCCGTGGTGGGTTCAGAGGAGGCCGTGGAGGCAGGGAGTTCGCTGACTTTGAATATAGGGTAAAGTATGCTTCATGTTACTGTGACCCAGCGCGCTGTTCTTAGAAGGGAGTGGTTAAAAAATCTCCTGCTTTTAGATTTGATGTTGAACTACAATTTCTTGAATAGTATTTTGTAGGGGCTCTGAGCTACTTTACTGAAAGTCTGTTAATGCTGAGATTTTAGTTACATAGTATCAATTTACTATCAACAGCAACCAAAAATAAAGGTTGCCTTTGGTCACATTCCCTGGGTAGCTATTTGATAGCTGGTATTAGGTAGTAAAAGAAAAAGAAGAGGAAAAAAAAGTTATACAGACTGAATGCAAGTGTTAGAAATGTAAATTGCAAACACTTATCTAAGCAGTATTGTAAAATATAAAGAATGAGAGGGAATAATTTAACTTGCTTCCAGTGTGCAACAAACTTTTGAATTCTTTGTGAATGAGATGGCACAAAGCCTGCAGACTGCTGTACTGGTTAGAATCAGTAACAAAGGCAACTATCCCGATTGGTTCGGGTAAACTAGGCTTTTAGAGTTCTGACTGGGACAGAACAACTTCTGGTAGTTTACTACATGATCAGTTAGAGTTTTGCAAACAAGAATCTCTTGATTTCTGGTAGAAGTTTTAATTTTTTTAAATTAAAAAGGGGGTTTCATCACAGCAGGTTTCTCTCTGTTGTGAGACAGATACCTCAGCTGTTCCTTGATCAGTTAGTCCTGTGATCTAAAGAAACTTTGGGTAGCTGAACATAAATGGAAACGAGGGATTGAAGATTAGCAATTGCAATTTCTGAACAAAAGTTTTGCTGCCTTCCAGATGAGTAGGTGGTGGTGTAAGGGCTGAGCATTTATGCTGTGCTTGTAGTTGGAGTGATGAGCTGCTCCACTCAGTGCCAGACTGAGGGGGTTTGACCAGATGCCAACCTGATCACCTTGAGAGGTCTTTCTGCTGCAGGACATGGGCAATAGCCAGCACAGCACAACTGCTCCCAGGGCTGTTGCCCAGATTAGTCAGTAAGGTTTGTTTTGCAACATGAATTTTAACATTGTACTTTTGCTCCCTCTAGAAAGACAACAAAGTTGCTGCGTAGTCTACAAGAAAGCTGAAACCAGGTGAAGGTCTAGATCTTCTTGAATCAGAGAATTAGTTTTGATCTCTGCAAAGAATGAAGTTAATTTGCTGTATACTTGTCACCAGCACTGGGATTTAACTATTTAATTTCAAAGGGGTGTAATGCAGTTACTTTTGAGAAATGGCCATCTTTGAAAACAGTGAGCATTAAATATATTTGAGACAGAAGGATAAGTAATTTCTTATGTATAGTTAATTATAAGCAGTACTTCGATGGAGTTTAAGTATTTTTTCATCACTGAAAGGATTTTTCTTATTACTAAACTGTATTTGATAGTTGCTTCAAGTTGTAAGGACAATTGTATGCAGAAGGCCGTCGATACTGTGAGTGTTTTGACCCACCGAAGGTTGTTTTCTGGAAATCCTGTAAAATCCCTTTTGAGGTAGTTGTTCTTGTATCAACTAGGGTGCTGGACAGTAGAAAACTTGCTTTGTCAGTCTGATATGTACACACAGTAAATACTGTTTCTTAGGCAAAGGAAAGTTTTTATATAGTTGTAAAATTCCATTATATCCCATTGCCAAAGAAACATTACAAACTTTGTATAGCTGTATAAAAAGCAACTAATTTTTTAAAGAATAAACATTTTTAAGTCGATAAACATACTGTTATTGCAGAAGTTGATATGCTGAAGAACACTGAATTAGTTGGGGTTTTTTTCTTTAGCAGCTTTTCAAGCTTAAATGTTTGATTTTATATTTGGACTATAATGAAGTTTTGCAAATGTTCTTCCATTACACGAAACTGGATACATGCTTCACTGCTCTTGCAAGAATTTGATTTTGTAGTTTCTGGCATATCACAGGATTTGACCAAGTTAAGGAGATATTTTCAAAAAAATGGAGAAAAGGAATTTTCTTATGTCAAGATTTGCAATTAATTTTACTTAGTGAGAAATATTAACTTTTTTTAATAATGGACCAGGCACATGAGTTGGTGATTCTCCTGGAATGCCTGGGATGAAAGTCTGTCTCCATTTGTCAATTCTTGAAATGTTAACTTTGTTGTAATACCTGTAGACATGAGCAATTTAAAGAATTCTTAGTGTTTGAAGTTGTTTGCATTTTGATAGACCGTAGCTTGGAGACATTGAGACTCTGGTTCTAAGACCATGAAGTCACAAATGACAGTACGGACTTTTTGCCAATTCTGGATAACTAGTTGCAACTTTCTGATATGCTGAAACAGAAACCTGGTCATTTGTGTCTGTGTATGTATATGAAGGCCACAGGAATAAAGGGATCCAAAGATTACATCACTTTGATCTAATTTGCTGATTTATTTTTTTTACTTAAAATGTTCAGTGGTGATAAAGACGTGAAAAACTGCACTGTTGAAAAATTGGAATATTTAAAAGTGGTTGATAGAATCTTAATTTTATAACTTTTGTATAGCACTACAAGGAAGTATTTTGTAATTGGTTTCCTTATTAAGGTCAAGTATTTGACAGCTGTAGAAGTTAGATAATATTGTTTAGTAATGTTTTTGCATGTTTAACAACTGCCTTTTGGGATCCACAAGTCATGATTCTGAACACCTGTTGAGATTTTTGACCGTAGAGGCAAGTGCTGTCCTGTTGCAATAACTCTTTACTGTCTGAGGTGTTCCAGCTGTAAATACCCGGGCCGGGAGCCGCGGGCGGCGGGCGGCAAACCCTGCGTCGCCCCGCCCCGCCCCGCCCGCCCAGGCTTTCTGTTTTTTTTATTTTAAACCAGAATAAACTGTTCAGTAAAATCGGCACGCCGGCGGTGGTTTCTTGCGGCGCAGGAGGGCGCGGGGCGGGTTGGGGTCGGGCTCCCAGGGCTGCTGGCCCCGCTGCTCCCCAGCGCGCGTGCGCGACGCCGGGGGGGCGGGGCCGCTGGGCCACCTCAGCCCGGAGCCGCCATGTCCGTGGCGTTCGTGCCGGAGCGGCTGCGCGGGAAGGCGGAGGTGAACCAGGAAACGCTGCAGCGGGTGAGCGAAACTGGGCCAGGACGGAGCCGGGACTGGGCCGGGACTGAACCGGACGGTGGTGCGGGCCTTTCCGGCCCGCGTGGGGCAGAGCTGGCCCTGCCGGCCGGGACGGGGCGGAGGCCGGGGCGGGCGGTGACGGCGCTCTGTGCCGCAGCTGCTGGAGGAGAACGACCAGCTGATCCGGTGCATCGTGGAGTACCAGAGCAAGGGCCGAGCCACCGACTGCGTGCAGTAAGTGACCGGCGCGGGCGGACAGGGCGGAGCGCTGGGGGCTCGGGTGTCGGTAACGGGAGTAAAACGCGGGTCGAACTCCCAGACCTTTCCTACTGCTAAGCAGAAAATGCATCTGGGCTTACAAAGGGATTTCTCCAAAATCATTTTCAGAGACCTATAAAGCACGGAATGACCCTGCCGCCTCGGTCGGGGTGTTTGCTCAGTGTTCTTGTGACGCCCGCTCTGCCTTCCCTGCCCGTGTGTGACGCACCGAGTGGTGTCAGAACAGGGCAGCCAGGCGGCAGGGCTGCAGCTCCAGAACCTGCGGGGGACGCGCTGCAGCTGCTCAGACGAGCCCGACAGGCAGCTAGCTCTGTCCTCTCCTGCTCCGCTGCCGTTCTGCAGCTTTCAGGATTGCGAGCTGAGTGTTCTACTCCCCATGGAAGTTGGGTAGTAGCACATGGTCGGCTGCCGAGTGCAGTTCAGTGCACTATACCGGGATTCAGAATAACACGCTAAGTTTCCCCTGATTCATTATTCGAGTTTGCTATTTTTTTCCCTAACTTCAAATACTGATCAGTTTACACAAGTCCAAGTATGGGTAGTTGTCTAGAAAAGAACATGTCTCCCAGATGCTGTGTTTCCTCCTCTCATAGGTACCAGCATATCCTGCACAGAAACCTCATTTATTTAGCTACAATTGCTGATGCCACTCCACCCAGCACGCAGAAGGCTGTAGAGTGACTACAATACCTGGACGTGAGCAGTACTGCTTCCAGAGGCTGTAGAAATACTTGAGAGTCCCACTCTGAGAGGCAAGAAAAGTGATCTGTACTTCTGTGTTTAAAATGTGAATGTAGTTTTTAATGTCGTTATTAGGTAGCTTTCCCCCGGTATTGTAACTAACACAGCTTAAGAATGATAATTATCACATTCTCTTTTCCCTCTGAAAAGCTCTATTCAGTGCAGTCCTGACAACCAGGCTCTTCCCAGAAGTACACTATGGGAAGCAGAGTCTGTTTCATGAGTAAGGTTCTATAATAACAAGGCAACCATTATGCTAGGTGACTCCTACCTCCAACGTGACAAAGTCAGGCATGTGTTCCATAAATAAAAGCAGTAGACTCCTTTTGTATACTGTATGAGAAGAATTGTTCTAAATAAACTAAAAATGTTCTTTGCAAGTTGTAGTATACTCTGAATTAATATAATACATTAACAAAGGAGCTGCTTAGTGATTTAGTGAAACAGAAGTGTTAACTTTCCTAGGACTGGTGGGACTGCCACGGCACTCAGCAGTTACGTGCAAGGGAGAAAGCAAGCCGTTATTTTGGGAAGCTTTTGCTGAAGTTTATCAAGGTTTTTCCTCTGTACATGAAATGCTCTGTAAGCCAATAAATTCTTGCATAATCAAAATGGGTTCATGTGCTGCCTGGGTACTGTCAGCACTGCTGCCAGCTGCATACTTGTGTGCTCCTATCCAGGAAGGAAGAAAGCAGCTTTGCACACCTTGCATACAGCAGTCCAGTGCCACAATTAACACACACTAATCTAACAGCCTTGATCAGCAGGGACTAGGGTAGAGTTTACATTTTGCTTACTCTCAACAAAGTTATTTACTCCACAATTCCTAAAAATTCAAGTAATGTGATTTTGGCAATGTTCATCTGCACTACTGCTTCAAAGACCCTGCTGAAGCATTGTCTGTACCATGTTCTTCTGTGCCATCACTTGAGAAAGTAGCTTTTAAGATTGGACTGTGCAAAAAGTTCATTTTTATATGACAGAGTCAGTAAGTAGGCAGTTGAAAATTTTCAAACTGTTAAATAATCCCATGTTAATGAAATAAGATCTCTGTTTACAAACCAAAGTTACAGTTTAAGGTGCTGCTCATTTTCAGCAAGGTGCATATTTTAAACAGGTATGACCTATTAAATGTATATCTTTAATAAAGCAAATAGTTTACTTTTACAGAAGCTTTAAAATACAAACTGTACAGTTCCAGTTCAGAAGCGTTAGCTATTCACAAGAAGCACTGCAATAAGGGTAAGTTAACTAAGCACCGAACCCTTGCACTTGGCAGTGTAAGTGAAGTTTAAGGGCAAGACTCATTTGCCAAGTGCAACAATTCTTAAAATTACCAGTGTTCAGAACAATCGGAAGCAAAGGACAGAGTAGCACCCACCATGGTCAAAATGCAGACAAACTTTCTTTGTTTTCACAATTCACTTATGTAGGTCCAGAAACTTGCCAGCATTTGTAATTATGAATAAACTGCAAAAACTATAGCAATCATTTTGGCACTTGTTAGAAAAAAAGTTCAAAATTAAGTGTTTTCATTAACTTCCATTTTGGTCTTAGTATGAATAACCAAGTAAGTACAACCAAATTTGGGGTTTAATATTAGATCTAAACAACAAGATTTAGGAAACTCAAAACCATTCATCAAGTTAAATAACCACTAACATTTTCAGTGGAGGGTTTTCAAAATTATAGTAGTACAGACCATTAACAATTTACAGACAGAAGCCACACTGATTGTGCAAAGCACATTACTGTAAAAAGTCTATGTACAGCAAACAAATCTTTGTAAACATGGTAAGTATGAAGTTTCAGAAAACATGGTGACAATATCATAAATACAGGCAACATTGGCATCCTCAAACAGCACAAAAGGTAACAATCTGGGCCTGCAAATAGAGCCCGTCACCATACAAACAAAAACGGTGGATGGGTTTTAAATACCCAAATGTTTAATAGTTTTAGTGTTGTGTATACTTTTTATTTATATATATAT
>VXAC01004230.1:219173-276226 GCA_013399225.1 Rhipidura dahli
TATATATAATGTATTTATTTTTGGTATCTTTAGATATAGATGTACTTAGTTTGTAAAACCAAAACCAAAAAATGTGCTTTATCTTCATTGAAAAATTATGTAGTTAGAACTAATAACCCATTTTACTAGTAGTTAACATATTAGAATGATATGACTTAAGAAAAATACAAAAATAAGATTAATACTGTCAAAACTCTTATACCAGAAAATA
This sequence comes from Rhipidura dahli, assembly GCA_013399225.1. Taxonomy (NCBI): domain Eukaryota; kingdom Metazoa; phylum Chordata; class Aves; order Passeriformes; family Rhipiduridae; genus Rhipidura; species Rhipidura dahli. The sequence goes on from VXAC01004230.1 coordinate 219,385, forward strand.
TTGTGGTTTTTAGACTCTTTCAAAGATGAAATATGAAAATTTAAATAAGCTCTAACTATATAAAGAATCTTCTGTAATCTCAATTCATATACAGTGGGATAGGTATATATATATTTACCATTGTTCTTCAATTTGTAAGCACCAGTCACTCTCCCCGATCCACTTTGGTTGGAAGATTATTCCTAATTCCACAGGTTCACTTAATGGCACATATTGACTGCAAATAATTACTTCATCCTTTTAAAAAAAATAATGTTCTTTTAACTAACTGCTACCCCACATTTCAGTTTTAGTATCTTCTGAGCCAGCTCACAATTTTAAATCAACTGTAGCATCTGAAATAAGACTTTAAATAAATGCAAGTAGTCTCTTAGGCTTTGCTTTCACACACTGCAGGAGCACTGTGTGGATAATGCCTTTGGCCAAATGCAGCCATAGGACACGGTCTGTGTGAGAACCAGGGTCCCACTTCCACACAGCTGTGTCTGGAACCTGGGTCCCACTGTCCACACAGGTGCCATCTACGTCAAGCAGCTCAGGTAACATTGGTGACACAAGGCTGAGTGGTTCTGCTGATCCTCACCTAGAGTAAGGAAACTGCCTCAAAACTCAGTTTTGCAACTGTTTCTGCAGCAGTTCTCAAATGAACTCGCTTGTGTGGCACAGGAAAAGCTGCTGTTGCACTCCATTTTAAAAAAGCTGCCCAGAGGCTGTAATGGAGAATACAAAGGTTTTACAGCTTGTCCTTTATAAATTTAAACACAAACAGTGTTGAGCAAAGTGACCACTATATATTTGCTTCAACATATTCAATGTGTTTCAGTAAGATGTTTTAACTATAAATCTATATGAAAAATAGCTATAAAATACAGTGTTTCTTGTATGGTAGTCCTTCAGCAGTTCTTTTTAGAAAAAAAAATGTCTTGAAAGTAAAGGCAATTATGCATTTTTAAAAGCATTTCTACATCACAGTTTTGGGCTGTTTCATGTACACCAAACATATTGGCCATATTTGCTCAGCACTGTAAATCAGAATTTGAGAGTTTATCTCACCCAAACCCCCTCAATCCCACATCAAGAAAGAAACAGGATATAGCCAACACACCGCTGTGAATGAAAGTAATGTAATTTTCATTTGGCCCTGTGCTGCATTTTCCAATACGAAAAGCAGTTAGTACTGGTGCAGGTAAGATGGTCTGCGTTCGTGCTTTACCGGGAAAGATTTAAAGCCCTTGTTCATCTGTTTGTGCTGGGAAGCCTGTTGGGATTGCTGCTGCTGCTGCTGCTGCGCGTAGGCGAAGCTGGAGGAGATGCCGGCTGCCGGGGCACAGTCGCTGGCCCACATGGGCGACTGGAGCATCTGCATGGTGTCACTCCACTGGCTCACGGGGCTGCTCATGGGGTACAGGGACGTGCTCTGGCCGGGCAGCGTGCTCGGCACTGAGGATGTGTGCTGCCACGGGGCCTTAGGAGGCCAGGTTTTGGTCTTGTTATCCTGAGAAAACGGTGTCAGATGGGGTTGGTTTGATTTAACAACAGAATGCTGCTTTTTTGAGACAATACTTAGCGTGTCACCTTATCACCTCCTTAAGATTTCACAAGATTAGTTTATATTTGAAAGCAGAGCTTATGCATACATATAGTACTCTCAAATTTTAAAATACCTGCCCGTTAAAAAACATTTACTTCAGCTTGACACACAGTGGCCCCACTAAAAGGGAAAATGATAAGTGACTTCCAATTTTAATATTTAAGCTCGATGACTTTAACAAAAGCATCTCATGCTAGTTGAGTGCAGATAGTTTAGGTTTTCACTGAAGTAAGCAGTCTGGAGATACAGATGCTTTTCCAGTTGTCTGCCTCATGCAGGCCCACCCCCAAATGCCAGGAGGGGAAGGGACTAAGCAAAGCCACACTGAGCTCACCTGACTGCGGTCATCTGCTGCAGAGAGGAGAGGAGGCGATGGCAGCGTGCTGGGCTCCTGTTCACCACTGCTGTGTTTTCTGCCCAGAAACAGACACACATTTACTTTTTGGTTTTAAATGAGTCACCCTCATTAATCTGCCACTGGCACTCTAGACCATTCTGTGGTTTCAGCCTGTCAACCTGGCAGCCTACAGTACTGTTTTCAGTGCATGTGTTTTCAAAAACATCTGGTTTCATGAACTTTTTGTTCAGTACAGGTAAAAGCAACAATACAGGGACTTGACAGTACAGTAGTTATTGGAGCTACACTTAAAACAGTTTTGTAGAGGTGAAAGGAAGCTGGGATAGACTTTTGCCCACTTTGAAGAAATCTGCCAGAAATTGTGGTTTTTCTTCTACCTGCTCTTGTGACTGGGTTTCTTTTAGTTTTTTTGGGTTTTTTAAGTATCTTTTCTAAAATAACTTTACAGACAACACAAAAGAGCAGTTGAGCAAGTGAAACATTGGCTGAAGCACAGTTATTTTACTGAAGAAAAATGCTCTACCTTCAGTTTAAATTTGTGGCCTAATGCCTAGTTATCAAATAGAAGTCCTTGACCATATGTACATTCTGAAAGATTTTTCTTTTCCTTGGGATTTTTTGGTTGGAGTTTTTCTGTTTGTTTTGTTTGGTGGGGGAGGTTTGTTGTTGTTTTTTGGGGGTTTTTTGGTTTGTTTTTTTTTAGGAGGCGTGATTAAGGGCATGGGTTTGGATTAAAGCAGAATCTTTTATTTCACCCTTTTTGTAATAAAACCCAATCAGCACGCTCCAATCAGGCTTCCATGGGTAAGCAGCCCTTTGCAGGTTTAGCACACTCAACCCTTCTACCTCCTCTTAGTGCCCAGCTTGAGCCCTGGTATGTTGTCAGGCCCTCACCTATAGAACACAGTTCTTCCGACAGCTAACAGGAGACAGCGGCACTGTTACTTCAGCTGAGGTTTTTGGTTAATGAAGCACCCTCTTTGAAAACTTTCTTCTGCACTTTCAAGCACTACATAAACCACAGGTTTTTTCCTGCTCCATGACCAATCTCTAGTGATCAACTGGCTTGGAAGGTTAAGTTACCCTTTATTTATTACTGTACTTTCCTTCCCTGCTTTTTTTTTTTAAATAAAAATAATTACTAATTTTTCTGTGACTGTTTATGAGATGGCTCTTTCCCCCTAAATTCAATTTAACATTCATTGAAGCTCAATTTTTGTTCCTTCCCTATAAAGTCTTGGTTAAGTGTAAAGATTCATAAAGTAGCTACTCTTTTGGTTGATTCCTTTCTGACAATGCTTATAAGAATAGCTATCCAGGTAGAAGCTGTGAGAAACTGGCACTGACGTTTTTCCATTCACCAAAAAGCAGACAGACAATTTTGTATCTATGTATTGACTCCAAATTGTTCTGTGATTGTAAACAAAGCCAGAATACTTGGCCACTTGTTTCATTTTCAGAAAAGACTGAAACATAGTTTGAGAGAACAATCCCAGACTGGAACTGGGTGGGTATTCATGCTTCATCTTGTGCCTTTTGTTACTATTGTTCTAACTACCCTCTGCCGTGGAATCACTGAGGTTCCAAAGACACTGAGCCTCCAGCCCTTTAGAAAAGCAGAATTGCTCTCATTCACACTCCTGATAGAAGTGGATTGTTCATAGTTGAAAATCCCAGCTTAGCTTTTCCATTACCAAAATTATTTATGAAGGCAATTTGGCCTCCTCTCCCTACTGTGAGAAGTAAAGAACTAAGCAGGTGTGTATTTGCAGAATGGCAGCAGCACCAAGGTGAGACAAGTCCACACAATGTCAGCAGCAGCTTCTCCTCAAGGCCATGGAGCTACAGCTGAGGCCAGGACAGGCACTTGCTGGCATCCCAACACACCACGCCAGGCATGGCCCAGCTGCAGCCAGGCACTCTTTGCCAAACCCATTCAGTGAGGATCTCATAACGCCCCAGCACGTGGCATCCAAAGGAGACTCTCACGGAAGAGGGAAAGCATCAGATCTTTTCTAATATACCCTCAGTGAACAGCTGGCTGTTTGCACAGGTGCTGCCTTGTACAAGGAGACAGCTGCTCATTCAACTGACTTTGGGAATCCACTGGTCCACGTGACCAGGGCAGTACACAAACTTACGTTTGTGTAGATTTGTCTCATTGGCAGGAATTTCCTTTGTCTGGCTCTCATATTAAATTATATATAAACGAAAATCTTACAAAGTGTCTATTTCTGTTCATTTTGCTCACCTCCTCTGCTTTACAGCAGCAACAAGGTCTGGCCCTGAGAACATGGAGAACAAACTGTCTCCGTTAGCTGAGGAGGTCTCATCGCTTGAGCTGGCAGAGTCTCCTTGAGTACCAGACCAGCTGTTTGTCACATCACTGCAGGACAGAAAGTTGTATTAGTCCTTGTATTTACAGTGCCTGGTCCAGACTGTGTGCCACAGTTCTGCTGAATCTTTGTCACAGGTGATAGCTCAGAGCATGGAATTTCACTACTTGGTAAAATGTGCCAGTAATAGAAATACTTTCACTTACCTACTTCTGAGTGGTCACATTAACTGCTCTGTCTGTTACAGCCTCTTTATATATGTTTTTACTAAAATAATTATATTAATTAGAAGAACCTGTCCTGTACAGGAAGGAGAAACAAGTGATGCTTGGGTTTGGAATCACTAAGTACTCAACTTTTTCACTGCTAAACTGAGCAGGAACACATACCCATCCTACTGGTTTTATGCTAGAGAGTCACAGCTGTTACATTATATTACAAACGGACAAACAATCTTGAAACACTTCTGTTGTAGTACATAGTTATGATCTGGAAGAGATCAAGAACTATAAATGTACCTGCTGTGAGGTACATGCCTTTCAGTAGCAAGATTAAGTGTCTAAAATCTGGAAAACTGAATTCAGTCAGGCATTACAACTTTGACAGCATCACTTTTCATCAAAACTAGGTCTTAAAGTTGTTTTCAAAATACTCAGAGAAAACTGTCCTGAATGCATCTATGCTATAAATTCCTCATTTACTCTGCTGCAGTCACAGTACCCATTCCACTCTGAAGATGACATCAAGTCAGTGCCTCAGGATCAGCAAAGCTTATACTGCTCATTCTGGACACTGAAGTGCAGCTTTCACAGATGCAGCAGCAACTGGAAAAAACACCCAGTATTCCCACATTCTGCCAAATCTGGGTGCAAAATAAACTCATACAATAAAAACAGAGCCTGTCCAGTCTCTTACCCCTCGGTGAAATACTCAGGAAAGGGCCAGGTTTTATGAGGATCATCAGGAAGAGGCCAGTTGCCACGCGTGGTGCTTGGACGACGGACATGCTGTGCTTGCCTCTTCTGTTGCATAGCCTGGTTCACCCCAGCAACATAGCGGGCAAACTCTGGATCAGAGCCAACTGAATGAAAGAAACCAACAAGTCCATTGCTGACACTCAGCTATTTCTGCTGCACTTTCAATCCTTTAGGTTTGACCATACCCCACAACAAAGTAATTCCCTCCCTGATGATAAATGGCAATCAGCAGTGGATAGGTCTTCATGGAGCAGTGAAGGACACTGAACAGGAAATGTTTTACAAAAATTAGATACACAGCATCTGTGGTGGATAATAATTATCACATGGAAGTACACCTGCCCCTTGCATTCCATCAGGGAAATTGTGTTTGTACTATGATCATGTCTACACTGAAAGGTCCAATATCCATCAGCACACACTGATGAAACGGACACTGTATGTACATTTATCCATGCTCGGTGAAAAACAGCAGAACAATTACTGTAGCTGATACCAGAGTGCAACAGGATTTCCAGCTATGTTGTGATCCTGCTTACTTGGGAAATCAGAATTTCAGGTAGCTCATATTAGAACACAGAGTGCCAAAACAGCCTCCTTCCCACAAGGATGAGACCATTTTGAAAACTTTCTGATCCTGACCTAAAAAATATTTCAGAATAAGAATTACATTTACTGAAAAAAAGCAGTAATTTAAAAATTCTTTCATTCTCAACGTGCTTTATGTGTCCCAGGCATCCAATAAGGAATAAGCACAGTCTTGAGCAGACACAGCAAAAGCCTTAATGCAAGTGCTTCAAATACTCCATTGATCAGAGCAAGCAATTGCTGTATTCAGAAGACTGCTGATACGAGTCACTGTAACTGAGTTTCCACAGCTTCTCTTTCTTTTGCCTTTTTTTTTTTTTCTTCCCTGGGAAAAAACTTGGCAATCTGACTGGATTTATGGAAAATGTCTAGACTACTTGCACAATAATTCAGTGGGAAGTACTAAGATGCTGGCTTGCCAGTCTCAGTTTGAGATTAAGAGTGAAGACTGAAGAACATCCAACAATCGTGCACAGCTCACAAAGCAGAAATCTCTTTCACCTGACAGCTCCCTACATTCCATACTGCATTTAGAAGATAAGTTTCCTTGTTCTCATTTGACACATCCGGAAAAGAGCTCCACAAGATTTTGTTGGATGCAAATTTAAAAGACAGTGAAGAAGATAACTTTGTTTTTCTGCATCCTTTATCAAGCAAGGGCTGAGAGCCATCTAGGAACAAAATATCCCCACTAGTGCTTGTTCTCCCTGTAAAGTATCTTTATGACTATTTAAGATGAGGCTGGAAGCCAGACAGTTCCTCGGATCTGAGAATATAGTCTAGATGGATTCTGAAGGACATCCAGGCTTTTTTTACCTGTGGACAGCATTAAGTGCTAAAGTACTCGTATATTCAAAATAGAAACTTGTGTTAATTTTTACCTCACTAAAAACATCAGGTGAGCAGTTTTTTATCAGATAGTCTTTTTACTCCATAAGATTGGAGCTACCAACATTCCTTCTGCAAGTTCTTATTGCAATATTCCTTCATCAAGTTCTTAGTGATGATAAAAGTACTACAAAATACATTTTTGGGACTAGTCAAGCCTTCAATATGAAAAGCCAACGCTTTTATAAATTGTTAATCAGCAGTTTTGCATCTGAAGAAAGACATCATTTTTGAGTCTTAAAGTATTTATCAAAAAAAGTAATGTGGTTTGTTTCAAATGACAAATGTACTGTCCTGGGGTACAGCCTGGAAATGAAAAACCATTTTCTGTTTCACAGATTTTTGTACTACACTAAAGCTTAAAATGAAAATTTTTACATCACAGCTCAACCTGGTAAGTTCTATGAAGAAATGTTCTTTCTAGTGGAAAAGTATTCAGTTGGAAGGATTTTTGTTTGGTTTTGGTTTTTTAAACTCCAGATCTGTGAAAAATACTGTTTACTTATCACTACAACTGCAGAAGTGTGTATCTTAATCCACTGAGCACCATTTATGAACTTGAGTAAGTCACCTTTTCCAAGTACCACTTTCTACATCCTTGACATTCATCACATGGAACAAAAATAGTTTTATGTAGAGCAAAAGGAAAATACCACAGAAATATAATGGATTCAAAATGCTGAAAATGCCAGTCCTTTGCATATCTGCTCTCTTTTCCCTAACACACTTGGATTTAGTACTTGCTGAAAATAATTTTGTCCTTCCTTAGAGGCTGTGATAATCCTTAAGTCTATACCCTGTTTAAGATGATGCTAATTCAGACTTACAGTTGTTAAGCAACAACATAACTGTGGTGGCTATTTTTGCCATAGAAACTCCACTAATTTATCAACTAAGTTGACAAAATAACTATCACAATTATGAGTCAAAGGAGCTGGTTTGAGACGCCTACACATTCGAAGCACAGATGAGTGCAAATGAGCACGGGAAACTGAGCCCTACTTTGATAAAAGGTTTCCCTGTTCTCCTGCTCCTCCCTCCAGGCAGTTGCCATAAATGCACACTACAACATTCTGGCAGCTGTGTTCCAGGCCAACAGAAGTCACATTTACAAGGTAGCAGCTGTGTAAGTTGTTCTTAACACTACCATCAGAATCACACAGACACAGAACATTCTGAGTTGGAAAAGGCCCACAGGGATCACCAAGTTCACCTCTCAAGCAATGGCCCACAGGGGGATCAAAGGTTCATCTCCTCTCTCCAGGGTCAGTTTCTTGGTCTGTAGCTATTTGCTTATGACTCTACAATTTTATCTCACTTCATCTTTGAGAATGAATAATTCATCTATATTTACAATTTACTGGTGGTCCAAACACATATGGCAAACCTCATGGCACTTGCTCTTCAGTCTCTAATACTTTGACATCCAAGCTTTTCATTGCAGAACCAGCTGTGGAACAGGAACCAGTATGACTCCCACGGAATTGGGGAGCAATGGAGGGACAATGTGGGGACATGGGAAAGATGCAACCTGGTTTATCTTCAGATTACAAGACTGGTAAAGAGGAGAAAGAATAATTTTGAGGAGAGGGAAAACACCTGAGCTCAAGATTTTGATTTTAAACAATTTTACAAACTAAGAATAGGAGGAACATCATCTGTAAGTATCATTTCAGTACTCTGCCGTGCTCCACATAGGAAAGGTCAGAACTACAGCAACTGGGACAAGAAACAAGGAATTAGTTCCTATGCTTGCTTATTAATTAGAGTTTTAAGATCACCTTCTGTTAAAAAAGCAAATAGGCACACACACACAAATCCCTGCTTGCATTGGTCAGCACCCTTAGATCTGGTGGGCAGCACGAGGAAATGAGAGTTATTGCCAGCAATTTTTCACAGTATTCTTTTACAAAGGACCCTCACAAAAAGCATAATAAAGGAAAAGACACACACCTGCAGGGTCAAAAGGCAGGATTTCTCCCAACATCCCAAACACTCCATCAGTTTGGTCACGATTTGGCCATGTGTTGTTTCTAGGTCCTTGTGGTTTCTGTCCTAACATCTCTGACATCATATTGTCCATATAGCTGCTCACAAGACCCAAGCTGTACAAATCAGAGCTTAAATCTGAAAAACCAGGATTGTTCCACTGATTTATATGAGACAATCCAGCTCCAACAGCCGGGGCTTGCTGCTGTGAAGAATTACTGAGCCATTTGGCAGGTACACGTTGCTGTGGTCCAATAGGTTGAAGCAAGGGTTGGTAATACTGCATTTGCTGCTGCTGCTTTTGGGACGGCTGCTGGGACAAGCCTTGCTGAGGAGGATGCAGTGGGGTGTGAGACACAGACTGCGGCTGCTGTTGAACTGCTCCTGACTTTTGTTCTGTTGCTGTAGAGGATGCAGCAGAGTTCCTTCTTTTCACCATCGGAGAAGTCTGCTGAGATTTGCCCATGTTAAAACCAGACAAGAAATCTATAACATCCTGCATTTCTTGGTCAGTTGGTAAATTCATACCTTTGTCATCCTTGCCATCATCTGGTTTGAAGAAGCTGTCCCGTCTTTCCACTAGAAACCCATTGACGAGCTGGTTGGTTGTGCTCTGAACTGACTGCAGGGGATCTGCGGCCCGAGGGAAGTTACCGATGTTCAGAATGTTCTGCAACCGTGCGTCCATGTTAGAGGGCATTTTAGCTTTCTCCTCTGAGCTGGAACTTATGAAGACATTTTTGGAAGGTGTATTGGGGATTGAGTAACTTCCTGTGTTACTTGTACTGGTGCAGGAAGTTTTTTTTGTAAACCGTGAAGTCAGTTTTGAGAATGTTTTTTGCAGACCCCCTGAAGATTTGCTTCCGTTCCCCGATGGCATGTCAGCTTGGCTCCCAAAGTCTGAGATTTCACGCTGTAACTGGATCTGAATACAAGGCAAAGCTTGCTCCCTGCATCGACAAAAAACATGTATATCAAACCACCTAATACATAACTGATTTTGTACTTTGGGGAAAAATGTGTATTTTAATAATAGCTCAAGAAAGAAACAACAGCAAAAGACTGCCAAGTCCATCAGCTACTTCTTAAGGTAACAAAGCAAATTATTCCTCATAGTTGCAATACTTTCCGTTCCTTAGATTTTAATTGTGTTTCAAGACCTAAATGCAGACCAATTTAATATAAATCAAGTATTTCTGTAATAGAGAAGCAAATACTTTTTTACCCTTGGATAAGCTGCTGGTTTGGTTTTAAGCAGCCTCCTGTATCTCTAGATGTACTCAGAAGGTATCTGTGGGGATTAACAAGGTCTCACTCTCAGTTTGACTCCTGTTTTCCCCTTCTGATGAGCTGGTACTATCAAATCCCTCAGCACAGATCATTCAGCAATGACAGCTTAGTTGGAACTAGAAGAGAGATGTACCTTCCTTCCTTCCACCTGTGTATATCAAACACAGCAGTATAGAGCACATCTACCAGTCCCAAAGTCTTCTCTGGATCCAGACTCCTCTGTAGCAAAGACATAGTAGCTGGATCTTCTTTCAGACACCTGTCATTATTAAGTTTAAATTAGAAATAAAAACGTTCATTTCTTACATTAAACAATTTTACCATATCAGTCAGAATACAGAAGGCCAATTGCTAAACTCCTACAGAACAACATATGAATGCCTGGGGGGTGCTGGGCTGCAGCCGGAGCAGTCTCTGCCTGCTGTGAGCACACAGCTGATGGGTGAGGTTCGGCAGGACCGCGCATCGAAATCATCACAGACGAGCTCTTTAGCAGGCACGGTTCAGGCACAGCAGCGACAACCACCACACACACAACACCCACTGCTGGAATACACAAGAGCCTGACACAACCCAGCATACGCCGAGAGCCTGAGCCTGGCAGGGTCCATGAGGAGATGATTCCGCATATCCATCCAACAGCGAGGGGAACGCGTCCCTGGGCTGGGACCGCTTCCTCAGGGGCCCCGCGATAGCGCCGAGCGCCGGCAGGCGGCGGCACCCTGGCAGCGACCCGCAGGCAGCGGGGACGGACTGACAGACGGACGGACTGACTGACTTCCCTCCCTCCCCCGGGACACAGCACCGGGACCCTCTTCCTTCTCAGCGTGCCAGCAGCACCACTATGAACAGGCTGCCTCCTGTAAGGGGTCAAGTGAATCCTGACTGAAATTCCTAACACTGACTGCTTCCGAGTTAGAGACAAGCGCTCCCATTGCTTCCCGTTCCCACTGCTTTGAACGGGAAGAAATCCTCACAAACTGCATATTAACCATTCCTTCCTAGGCAGTTAACTAAACTGGCAGAAACAGCACCTCTTGGAGCCCAGAGGTCCATGGTTTACAACAGTGCCTGAAGAACAGCCCAGGGAAGCAAGAGCAAAGGCTAACTCAGCCAATTCTTGGCCTTCCTGAGCTACAGCTGGGACCTGCTGGGGCAGAGCATAACAGGAGTACTGGTAGATTACTATTTTTGAAACCTTCTCTTTTATCATCAAACTTTTACATTTTCTTCAAGTCCAAGTGCCCCAGCACTGTCTCCCTTGCCTTGCCTCCTACAGAGGCAGCTGAAGTACAGCCTGTCAGGAACGGAGGTGTTCAACCAGTCCAGACAGAGGAACTTCAGGAAGCTGTGCCATAATTGTGCACATTCTCTCTTCCATTTGTACTGCAGCAATTTTCCCCATATATTTCAGTCACAATCTGCAATACAGTATTTCTACTTACCAAGTTGATGGAACTTGCACCACAATTCTTGATCCTTCCAAACTTATCTGAGGAGCATAGGCTTCTTTATTTTCAATCTGTGCTGTGTCCACAACCACCTAGCAAATAAAATGAAAATAAAAGGGAAATTATTTTAAGAATTAGTTATTTTATCACCTCTGTAGGTAAATTCTAATTATCTCACCTCCCAGACATGCTACAGGTACAAAAAAATCCCAAATAAAACTAAACCAACTCACTAAATCACTCTAAGTTTACTTCTACTTTAATATAAAATCAGTTTAGTACAGGAAACTGTATTTCAAGGACTTAATTCTTCTCAGTTACATCCTGTAGTAATGCATCACATTGTAGTTACCAGCTGCTTTACCTCCCTGTGGTAGTTCTCAGTGGCTCCACACAACAGCCCTTATTTTTGAGAAGTTTAGCTCAGTTACTACTTTAAGAGCTCCCAAACACCTACTCAGCAAAATGTTTTAAATAATTTAACTGCAGCACATAATATGGTACAGACAAGTAATCTTCAGCCAGAAACCCTTCACAATTCCTAACACACACCCACCCCCTTATAAGGTTATAAAATACCACACCATTTCTCTATTCCACCTACTGAAACTGAACTATTATTAATTCCTGATTAAATAAAGAGAAGAAAAGTGACTGTTCAGTTTGTTGGACTCTGAGCCATCTGTAAGATGTCATGAAGATATATGGAAGAGAAAAGCCTTGAGAATCAACCCTGCGTCATGAACCTTTCATTTTAGGGAATGGAAAAGGAAGGGATTCACTTCAGCTTCATTTAACCTTTAATTCAGTGATAATAAGTTCCATATTTGGTTCATGCTTTCTGTTGTTGTCTGGTCTGTGTGGGTTGGCCTTTTTGATCATTTCCATAATTTCCTATTTTGGTCACGCTGAAACAGCAGCTTTTTGGCAGCAGTCAGCAGTTCTTGCTTCAGTGACTAGCAGATTAGCTGTACCATTTATCCTTGAAATGGCAAAAGTCCTTTGGTATAAATAAGCCTCAAGGGATAGTATTGACTTTGTTGCCATCACCTAACCTACACTGGTCCTGTTCCTAACTGGTTATCTGTTACTGGGTATGAAAAAATGTAAAACTTAATGCTGAGCTTCTCCTCTCTCACTTTAACAAAACCATCAAATTACTTGAACATAATTAATTCCCACCTTTCAGATATTTTAGCGTAAGGCCTCCATTTTCCTTCAGTTGACTCATTTGCCCAGGTTTATTCCATCTTAAACATGTCCAAGCATGGTGATAAAAGGCCACACTATCATCCACCCATGAAAATACCTAATTTTGTAATAGGGAACGCCACTACTCTTTTCCTGGTATTTGTACATTTTCATTTTATCTAATTTTGTAATCTGCAATTCAGCCCTATTGCAGTTACAATTGTGATAAGGAGAACTGAACTCGGGAGTGATTGTCCTCAACTCCTAAGAAAAACACAGTCTGCACCTCAGACCTGAAGTCAGAGCAACACCTCTGATTTGTGCAGATTTGTGTCAGCTTCTGGCTGTGCTGCATGGCAGTGCCCATGTTCTGGGCTTTGTTGGGGTTCCCCCTGGACACACCTTCATTTCTTCCCTTTGCAAAAAGCTTTCCATTTCTCAACCTCTGTCAGAGTCAGGACATCTGGGATTTACACTTTACTAGAAGATCTAGTGCTCCTGCAATGCATGTTGGTTTTTGCTATAGAAACATCTACTAGCACAAAAAAAAAGTTTTATCTGTTAACCTCTCTGCATGAAACCAACTGGAACTTTTATTTCTGCTCATACCCTGAATTCAGCTATTTGAATGTACATTATTTTTATTCAGACATGCAGATTTCTTCAGCTGACCCAAATCTGAAAATACAATTCTTATTATATACATGCTAAGGTAAAAACTGAAAATCCACACTTCAAATTATTTCTTATGTTAAAAAAACTACAGCCCAAAATAACCAAGCAAACTAAGTCACATCTCATTGTGCTTTCCATACTTAATGAACTGCTTCTCAAAAGGCACATGGCAAGATAGGTTAAAAACAGTGAGACTGTCAAGTCACATTGTTTTTCAAATTATGCATTTAAGTGACAGATCCACACACAATTCTGAATGAATGTGGATGGCCCAGTATCTAGTAGCAGTACACCAAAGTCAACTTAGTAATTCATCTATCTGCCTTCTTCACAAAATAAACTTAAAATAAACATATCCTCCCTCCCCGCCTGGTGGTGCTTAGAGAACAGCTTCCTGTACCTCAGACATCTATTGTTCTTGTTTTACAGGTGCTTCCTCTCTCCCTTCCACCCAAAGAACTCTTTAAAGATGCAAATTACAATTTCTTGTCACTGCATGAAGCTACATACAAACATAATTGGTCGTTGTAAAAAAAGATGGCACATAGTGTATAAAGAAAAACCTCAAGGCTCGCACCCCTCTAAACTGTAACAAATCAAAGTAAGAATGAAAGAGAGAAGACTTGCAGGTCTTCTGTCATGTGCACAGCTCATTACGTGTCTTTGAGAGTGAAGCCTGCTACTTTCACAACCTGAGGTTCATGCAAAAATCTCTGGAGACATTCAGGATCCAACACAAGTAAAACTCCATAGCTCAGCACTGTCATTTGGGACAATGTGTAAGTTTTATGCTGACACTCTACAAAAGTGATGACAAACCTGAAGAATGTCAGTGCTTCAATAACCAGCAGGTCTAACTTGTTATGTCTAGACTGGGGGACACCAGATTTCCAGATTCCTGAGTCCAAATGTGCCTTGTGCCACTCCTCAAACCTCCTCAGGGCAGGACTTGGGTGTGCACAACACTGAAACCCCCTGAAAAGGAAATGGTGGAAGGTGCAGTACCCTCCCAGGCACTCCTCATCCAGACACTCAGGAGCCAAGAACTGCTCCTGAATTACAGCACACTCCCACAGGGCTGCTGAGAAACTCTTTCCTTCTTGGCCTCATTTCCTGTACCTCACTGCTGACTCCCAGCATCCTTCCATGAACTGTGGTAGCTGAAGACACAATCCCATTTAACCATGTCCTTTTTTCCAGTCCTCCTTGTATTTATTAGTATTTTAAAAATGTTTTTCTTCAAAACACCTAAGGAGAAATTTGATAAATCCTACTGTTCCACAGTTTCTCTGTCCCTGCAAAGACACCACATCCTTATGCCTCCCTGTAAAACTTTCTTAGACAAAGCACTACAACCTCCTACCCTTAAATCTCACTCTCTCTGTGAGGTAAGGACTGGCAGCAGGTGCACTGCTCTTATGACAATGATGGTCTACATCTTGGATTTTAGGCTGCCCTTACATAAATACGCAGTTGAATTCCAATATAATTTGAACCTACTTCTCTAACAGGTATTTAATATGAAGGGAATATCTAAGATCTGATATCTAGTATCAAAGGGATGCTAAAGTAGAAATATCTGACAAATTCATAATTTCCAATTTATCATTCACCATTACTGGAGAAACTATCAACAGTATCAAAAGTACATGGTTTAACTTGCTAGGTCTAGGTCACTTAAGCAGCTGTGTGATTTGTCTGAAAACCATATTTACAAAGTATGCAGCTATTTGAGTCCTTTAATCACAAATTAATTACAAAGCCCTCATGGCCTCGCATCACCTTGAAGAAGGAATCAACACTGAACCAGCAAGAAGCATTTAACTCACTGTAGGTTAAAGACAATTCAAAGAATATCTGACAGAACCATCATAGGCTACAGTGTACCTTTACCTGAGCATTTCCTTCTTATGTTGAAGGTGCAGCCTTGTCCCCTACTCTCAGTAGTCCAAAAAACCTGCATGTCATGCATGAACACTTCACAGAGTGCAGAGATTGTAGTAATTAGTCACAGGAGCACACATGCATTTTCTTATCAGAGTATGTTCCAAGCATCTATTTTTATCAGCTGCTTAGATATTGTAAATTCCACTGGTTTTCTTCCTCTCAAGAACACATATGTCTACAGCAAGGCATTTAACTGCTCTGTCCTCTGTTGGAGATGTCAGGTAGCGTTACCTGGTGCAGAGACTTGCTGGTTTATGCTGGGCAGGAAACCCAGCTTCCATTCAAAGCAGAGAGGAAATGAAAAAATGGCAGGTTTTGAAGCTAATGTGAGGGGGGGGGGCAGATGTGTGTTTGGGTCTGTTTAGCTTTTTTGACATGGTCATCTACAGATTTGAAAATATTTCTATTTCTCTATGAAGTAGAAGTTTCATCTCTTGTGTCCTCTCTTGTAATGGAGACCAGGAAGCAGCCAGTGCATTCTTCTGTTCCTGTCAGCTATGGACACCACCTACAGACTCCCATTCTAGAAGGAGACATTTTGCTCAGAAATCAAGTTAACTGCAGCACTAAAAACAGAGCAGCACAGAATAAGACACTGCAAATTAATTTCTAAACTCCAAAATATGCAGTTTCTCTTCAGGGTGTTTACATAACCTTTGTTTTCCTAAGACTATTGGTAGTCACCTACCAGCCCAGCCTGGCCAAATAACAGCTGCACAGCAGTTTTGCAGGCTCCTCTCCACGTGGAAGGGCAGACCTGGTTCAGTACTTCAGTCACGGGAGAGTCGTCCCGGGGTGTGAGTCCATTATGGCATCCGGCTTCCTTGATCAACTGCAGCATTGTGTGCTGGAAAAATAATAAACACTCTGTCCTACCCAGCACATGATTCACAAATGGTACCACCAATGCTTCCAGATGGATTTGCCATTGTTCTACATGCTTTTCAAACAGCTATAATGTCTGCAACCTCTGAACAGTCTTACAGAACTAGAGGAGTTCCACTGCAGAACAGAAATATGGAAGGTCATCTCTGCTGTTTGGAACACAATACAGAATTATAAACAGTATTTCTGCTTATATTCTTGCAAACCAGTTTAATCCAAACTACAAAAAGCACTGCAAAGACAACAGAAAAGCAGCATTTTGAGCAACTTATTATGTCAACTCTTTCAGGAGCAAGGCTGGGTTTATCTAAAAAATAAAAAAACAAACTGAAAGCGCTGATTAAAATTGCCCAAATTACTTCTGAACAGACATATTTCTCTTTGTTTACACTGAAAATACAATTAACTTCTCCGTAATTTAAAATTCTTTTCAAGAAATTGATTCAAGTTTGTAAGATGACATCAAAAGGAGCTCTGTTACAAAGTACTTTTTTCCAGTACCTCCCTTAGCACCAGGCTGGGCTGACTTATTTGGGCACCTAAGAAGATGAAGGCTCTGACATGCATCACCTGGCAGGGGAATCTGTAAGGGCCCACTTCCCTCTGTACTTCTTGATACCTAACACATCTATTTTCACAAAGTTCACAGATGCTTCACTGCCTCCTAGATTTCTATGCCTGTGCTTCTCTCAGATTGGACTGAAATTGCTCAGGTGGTCAAAATGTTACCAGAAACAGGCGTAGCCCTACAATGTTATCAACACTGTTTCCACAGGAAGCCAGGCTGAAAAAAACCCATTTTTAAACACAAGTTTGGCACTGAACTTGTATTTCTGTTGCTCTCTACATTTTAAGGAATTCCACTCTTTCTCCCCCCACCTTTATTCCTGTGTTAATTGGGAGTTATTACCGTTTTCAGCTTCAGGTTTTCTGCTGCAGACTCATTAAAGGAGATTCCTTTCAGAAAATGGGATCCGATCTGGACAGGGACAGTGGGCAGCTCACACTGAATGGGCTGAGGTGGAGTCTGTCTCCTTCCTGTTTGCTGGGCTTCAGCTTCACTGCAACAGCCCTGAAGTACAGAAGAACAGATCAAACAGAAGAAACCAAGACATTACAAAATCCTAATATGGGTCCAAATTTTTGTGTATTTTAAGTAGCCATTTTCAAGGTGAGGAGGGATGAAGGAGAGCAGGTTTCGCAGATCCTACCTGAAGACTTGCTTCAATAGCTTTTGGGTTCAAGTGGAAGCCAGCCTTCATGGCATATTCACAATGGCCCAAGCTCTCCAGAGCCACTTTGTAAGCCTGACAATTAAACAAAAAGTTGAGATAGCACAGGCATATCAGCAAGGAAGCAAGCATGCAGTCACTGTGTCTGGGCACAGACAGGGACTGGTACCAGGATTTACCCCACACAGTTCTATTGCATTCACACATTTATCACATAAGGTTTCAAAGCTGTAATTCCCAAATACCTCAGAGCTGTCTGTGGTACACAATTCTGCAGGAACACACTCCTTCCCTATTTCACTCCTTGACCCACTGACTGTACTACATGCACATGAAAGCAGCAGACTTGAAAAACCACCTGCAAAGCACTGTCAATTTTCATGTTTAGCTCTTTGAGCTGATGTTCAGGGATGGCCACACTCTGTGAGCAGAAAAGTTGCTGAACTTCAATTCCTGCCAAACATCCATCACAGCCTCTTTCTCGCAGTCGAGATGTGGCCTGTAATGCAAAATAAAAACCCAGGGTGAAGAGGGTCAACATTAAACCAGGTCAGAATTAATTAAATTTCAAAAAAGAACAAAAAAGCCCACAGACTTTAAAACCTTCTACAGGAGATGAGAAGCAGCACCTGAGGGAAAGGACCTGGAGCATGCTTTATTATGACTTATTCAACTTCTGCTGCTGCTTTGGAAGCAGAACTCTGATGCAACCTGCACAGCACATGGGTGTTGGCCAGCACTTGGATTCAGCATTGTTTGCTGTTACTATTTCAGCTCCCTCCCAGGAGCAGGGATCCTGTTACACAGACCACACCATGGCTGTGGTTACCTGAGGAGGGACTCGTAACTCCAACATAAACTTGCCCCAGAAACAGAAAATATGTTAAGTCATGTGTACAAGCACTCCTGTGTTCATAGGATGACACATTTCATAAAATTACTGTGATTACTGTGGTGCAATTTGAGAAGAGCCACACAATGCTAAGATCAACTCAGCATAGCAAGAAAAAAGCTTTGTGTAATATGATTTTGAAAAACAAGAAATGAGCCAAATATCTACTTTTAGCTGTAAAATCCCACATCATTGAGCAGGGTAAAGCAAATAGATGTGGGTTATTTTCCAGTCTAGGAAGGAGTCTTGCTCTAAAGCAGGATGTCCAAATTGGGGAGTTCTGGTACTCCAGCCAATGGACAGCCGTGGACTCACCTCATGGACAGAATTACTGCATTTCCCAAAGTAAATCTTAAAGAGCAAAAACTTTGTTGGTTTTGAGCTACCAACAAAGCATCACCTTGAACTTTACTCTGAAGCAGCAGAGTTCTCCTGCCAGAGAGGCTGATTTTATAGGAAAACAATGGATTGCCTTCCACTCCAAAGGAAAAACTGGAAAAGATTTCAGTATTTCAAATCTCCCTTCTACCAAAATGATTTGTATATTATCTACAATTATGAGAGAGAGATTTTATTTAGCTAGAAACCACGTTTTTCTTATGCTATCCTAATAACCCACACAAATACTCCCAATCAGTTATTTCAGTCCATCCTAAAAATTAAGAAGTTTATTTTATTGTTATTTTGGAACTATGGAGAATCTGTATTTTATCTTTCTCCTCCCTGTGTATGTTTAATGATTAACATAATACTAGTATTAAACTATTTTGAAATACAGGTTTTGTATTTCTGAAAAAGAGAAATAGCTGAAGTGGGTTGTTCAAAAGGTAAAAGAAGAAAGTTAAGCTCCTGGATTCTGTGAAGCCGTCTTAAACAAATTTGTTAGCAATGCAGGGCATTTCTAGAAATTTTAATAGTTTTAAGAAACTAAGTATATTACATGTAAAATTAACTACTTTTATGCCAAAGGAGTACACCTATACCAGGATTAGACCTGTTACGATGACCTGTAATACACCTAAAGCAGTCCCAAATCCCTATTTTATCCAGTGAAATAAATTTATGCTGCAGTAAAAATCACATATAATCCCTCTTCATTCATATAACTCGTTTGCTTTCATACACCTTGCAGATGTTAGTGATAAATTGAGACCTTGACAAGATTTCCAGCCAAGATGACTAACAAGCCGTGTGGGCCAAATGAGACTGCAAAAGCACATGCTGCAAGTCATCTGAATTTAGGGAAAACACACACTCTGAGTCTGAATGCATTCTGACCTCTCAGTCTCCAGATTTCAATAGTGCCAGGGGAGGCAGAAAACTTCATAAAACTGAATGTCTTTATAAAGGACTGGTTTTGGCTGGCAAAGTAAGGGCTCCACAGCTGACAGGTGTTTGTGAAAGTACAAGTACAGAGAGTGGCACATTTAAGTAAGATGGGTCACATTCCAACAATGGAAGGATGAAGCAACACCAAGTTTAACAGCATGAAGACAAAAGTGTTAAAAATTACCACAAGGATTTTAACATATAAAATAGATTTTGTGCTCAAACTGTGAGAGAAATAGGTATTATCTAGATTATTCTTCATCAAGATTTTGCTGTTTTCACAAAGACTCATTGAGCTTTTTATTTTTAATTCCCTCTGTCTGCCCTATTTGAACACTGGTTGTTCATTACTAATAAGAAAAATCTGTTTGCACTGTTTGTGTGCTCCTTAGGTACAACCCCATCCCAAAAAAAACTTTACACATGGCAAAGATAGTGCAATCATCACACAAGTAAAATGAGTTTTAGTGTCTGAAACCAACTGTGCCACGTTCCCCCCTTCAAATGAAGCATGTCTTTAAAATCAGCTATTTTCTTCCTTTGTTAGGACACTCAGGCTGGCTTTAAGTCCAGTGACTACACTAAGAGCTCCATACCTCTGCTGCTCCTCTCCATGATCTTATTGCATCTTCCAGCTCATTTGTGGGGCTTATATTTGAGGCTCCAGTCCCACTAATGCTCTTCCTCTCCTGAGCTACAGCTTCAGCAAAGCACGAGTGTGCCACTGGCTGGACTTTCTGCAAAGCTTGTGACAGGAATTGGAAGTGGACCTGCATCACCGTCAAGAAACATCGCCCAAGTACCTGTGGGAGACAAACAAACCAGTTTCAAGCATGTAAGAGAGCTCAGGGAAGTTTCCCTTCTTCCTTTTTGTTTGGAGTTTGGGGTAAGGAACTACATTAAACTCTAATCTTTTTTTATTAAAATAATGCTTTGCATCATAAGTGAATATGATATTTAATAATTTACTTAAAATGAGAGTAAGCGAGCATTAGTTTCTATGAATGAAGGGGACACCAGACTGATCTTGAGGCAGATTTTTAGTTCTGTACTCAAGTTCTGACTACTTGACAAATTACAAACTTGCTCAGTTACTAGGCAAAATCAAGCACAAAAATGGGAGTAGCATATATCACAAGAACCAAGTCAACAGCAAAACCTACCTGCACAAAGACCTGGCTGAATTTCTGATAAAAACCCAGAACAGCAACAACAAAACGTGAATTAATTTAAAAATATTAACATGAAATGTGAGGAGTTTGCCCAGCAGCTCACCCTCCAGGCAGAGTGGTAATGGGCAGGCAATGGGCATAAACAGCCTTTGCCCCGTAACCCCACGCAGGCTGCCCAAAGCCGAGCCCTGGCACTGTGTGACAGAACTGCCAGTACTGGCACCAATCTGCCTTGGGAATATTGCACTGAAACGGGTCCTGCCGTGCTCCCTGGAAAGGCCAAGGCAGGGCAGGGAAGCCAAGGCTCCCTGGGTTGAGGGCAGCTGCAGCACGGAGCCAGGAGGAGATCCCAGTTCAGCATCCGCATCCCCGCACGCGCCCAAAGACACTGAGACACCTCGGGTACCATGAGCACAGCAAAGCTGCTGTGTCAGAGATTTTGGTGCAAGAACAGCAGTGCCACCATCCAGGGACATCCTGGAGAGCCAAGGGCTCCAGCGGGAATGCTCCGTCTGCCTCCGGGGCTCCGCGCCCTGGGCAGGAAAAAGCTGAAAACCAAGTGTAACTGGAGAGCAGCAGAGAAAGGAGGATTTTCCAAATCCCTATAGAAAGTATTTAAAAGCTGCTCAAAGTGCTTCTTTTACGGAGTTTATCAGACAAAGCGCTATAAAATGTGTATTTGACTTTGATTTATTAAAAAAGATTCAACTTGAATTCCATTTTAGGAATAATTCATAAAATACACAGATAATGTACAAAGCCATCATGCCTTCGAGCCACTAAATCATCTGGCTTATTTTCAGCTACATTCTTCTGGAATAAAACTATTCAGACACAATGTATCTTCCTGGCAGGACTCTCCAGTCACACGAACAGTTATATGCATTTACTATCTACTTCAGAAGAACCACTGGTGGCAACACTCTTTTCTACTGCATCCAGACTCCTTTTGACATTCCATTCTGGTTCAATCACTTCCCTTCTTTGTACAAGGCATAAAATTAAACATTTTTGGTACTTTGACTGACCTCTGAAAGTGGAGCTTGCCTTATTAAAAAAAACAGTCAGCAAATGATAAAATGAAGAAAACTCCAACTTTCCTGGGTATGAGATTAGAAAGATTTTTAAGAAAACTGCAGAAGAAGCAACTGGTGATCTGAATTATTTCTGTGTAGGAAGAATGCAGTTCTCAGGGGAAGATGAAACTAGTACTCATCAGGAATTTCAAGCTGATTAAATTTCAAAGAATATTTAAGGTACAAAGGTTGAAGTTTCCCCAGCCTGGGAATAATGCTCAAAATAAACAAATGATTTAGGTTTTAAGTGGCAGCACACAACATTCCTACTATAATTTACAATGTTAAACAATGAAGACAAATAGTAACATCTGCTTTACTGAACTTCTATTTTGGTTGAAAAAAATCCATTTCAGCCTTCCTCCAAAATGGGTATGTATGGTTTTAACTGCTTCACTATCAAAGTGGTGGAGGATTTTCTGTTAAACACTTTTTTCAGTGTCTTAAAGCTTTAAACAGCTTTAAAACCCATTTGGTCAGATTTTCTGCCAAAGAGCCCAAACTTTGCCTCATCCATGGGGAAGGCACAGCCGGTGGTGACCTCCCCCAGCCCGGGCTGGGCACTGACCCCTGTGCAGAGCAACAAAGGGAATCTGCTGCACATCCCTGCAGCAGTGTCAGCACATGGATGCAGTTTTCCACAGAGACACCACCAGCTCTTTTTCAAGTTTATTTTCCCTACCTTCCCATGCAGAAGTGTGTGACTCTCCTCCTTTGGACCAGAATAAACACAAACCCTACAAACTGTGCAGGAATCAAAGCTGAACTGGAATCATCTCAGGCGTCAACCAGTGAGATTTCCTTGGGAGTGTTGATGTTTTCTTAAATAATTTCTTAGATTCACTTATATTGCATAAACAATGAGGTCCTCAGCTTCCAACATTTCATCCCACAAAATACAGCCCCAGCACGTTGCCTTCCCTGACCTGTACCAGGCAGGGCAGCTGTTTGTCTCAGCAGAGCCTTGCCTGAAGGAATCTCTCTTTTCCTACTGAGGCAGTTGGAAGCAATGGGACTTTTGGTTCCCTAGCAAGGGGAGCACCAGGTGAGATGCAGTGTTAGATTACTCTGTCCCACTTCATCCTCCTAATGGGGCATGCAATCAGCTTTGGAAAATTCCACTGGACCAAGTGTACACAAATTGCCAGCTTTCATTGCTAAACAGTGATGCCATAAAATTGCCTGGCAAGCAAATCTTGTACAACACATTCCTTAAAACAGAACACTACCAGTAATAAAGTTAGCAAATAACAAGTGTCAGTCTTCCACACTTGATATGAACACTGACTTGCAGTTCTCTGAGTACCATGTTATGCAGCAGAACTTTCTTCGTTTTTTCCCTTTTTTCTTTTTTTGGTTATTTCCTTAAACAAGCAGAATGCTCAAAAAGCCAAACACTACAACAGAATTATTCAGTGTTTTCCCATAACAGAGTCTTTATTGGCACAGCCTGGCTGCCACTGAACTGGTGTGGCCCGCTATGAGCTAGCAGCCTTCCCATGCATTTCCAGAAGTGGGCAGAATATTATTCATTTTTACTACACAGCAATGCCCTGCAGTTCCAAAGAGTGATCTCATGAACAGAACACCTCCAAGGGAAGACTCAATCCTGCCCATGGGAAGGAATCACCTGCAGGCTGAACTAGATTCCAGCAGAAGCTGCACCTTTACACTACTAGGAAACTTGGACAACCCAACAGACTCATTTCTTCTAACAGTGACCCTAAAAGCCACTTGTGATAATCCAATCTTGACAGCTACTGAAGTCGTCACTATCACTTAGCAAAAAAAAAAAAAAAAACCAAAAAAATTAAATGTGAAGCATTTTAAAAATAAAAATCAGCAATTAAAATGTAAGACAAAATATTTTTTTGCTACTAACAGCTCCTTAAGTCAGAAAAATCTGGAGCCAATTCCTGCAAATCCCAGAAAAGAATAATTTAAAAAACAGTTAAATGGGCTTTACAATGTTTGCTACAGAAAACCTACATTTAATAATTATTCAGACATTTTTGTCTCACAAGCTTCTTGTTCAAAACTCTCAGGCTATATTATACACATAAAAGCCAAAATTATCTCCATTTAATATAAAACAGAGCATCCAAGAATATATTTGGTGCCCATTCGTGCTTCCCTTTTGTTCAGGAAGGCAATGTGTACACACCTCTCATTACTGCCACTTCCAAGACAATACACAAGCCCTGTGTACCTAAAAGTCATCCTTTGTATTTTGCAGTACTGAGGCTTCTGCAAAGCTTCACAAGAGATGGGGAAATACACTTACTTTTACCAGTTTACTCCTCCCCACAGATTTCCCTTAATGCTTTCATGAACAGCAGTAGAATTACTGCATTCCCCCAGCTCACAAACAGATATGGAAAACACACCCTCATTTACCCTGATTCCCAAGCTCTTCTTCACCCATACAGGCACAAAACATCCAAGAATTCAAAGATGTTTGAAAGAGGAAAATAAAAAGAAAAAAAAAAATCAGCATTTGCATTTCTGAAATTAAGAAACCTTGGGAAACTCCATCTGTCACCACACTTTGATCAAGAGAAGTCACCTTCTTACACAGCCTGGCAGACAGCTCTGAACTAGCAAGCTTTGTTCTAAGTAACAATAAATAAATTTAAAACCTCACCCCGTGCTACTGTAGTCCAGGTTGCACAACAGTTTTCAGTCCAAATTCAAGTCAGGTATGTTAATCAAAACTTAAGTTTTCTTGACATTGCCTTCCCTGGGGGGCAGAGCCCACTACAGTAGACAAAGACGTGTGGCACCTCAGAAAAGCCACAGCTCTCTGCTGATTCCTACAGCCAAAGCTGCTCTGCTTGGATTTCTCATTCCTCCCAAAAACATACAGCCTGTGTTAAGCAAAGCTTAGGAAAACTGCATTTTCTTGAGCTGGGCTCATGCACAGGAAGTCTCATTCTCATGTCCTTCTCATGAATTTGGGGTTCTGTCCCACTGCACCCAGAATTACAGCTCCCACTGCTCCTACACCACCAGCCTCCATCCCTCAAACGAGGGGATGCAGAGCCTTCCTTAGGGAACTGCTGGGCTGCCACTCAGCTGTTTGACCACCTCTCAATTCTCTCTCAGACAGAGCTGTGAGTTCTTGCAGTCACCTACTGGAGAAGCTGACAAAACTTCAGACAGCCCTGTATTTCCCTGCTGGTATTTTCCAGGGGAACAATTAGGTTGCCTCACACTCTTCCCCCTTCACTTCCCTGTTCAGCAAACTCTGATGAAGTCAGGCGAGCCCTTTATATTTTTCTGCTTACACTGTGAGTTTTTTAATCCTGCTGGCAGTTTTATGAAATGTTAACTTCTGTATCCACCGGGGGGAGAAAAGGAAACTATACTTTTTAAACTAAAATTTCAGCATCAACCACTCAGTCTTCAAATCCCAGAAAAATCTCCCACAATGGGAAAGGATCTCACCAGGCCATCCTTCTGTCCCTAGCAAGGACAGTTCTGCCAGATGCAGGTTTAGTCCCTTCCGTAAGATCTGCTCCCTACCCTTTGTAGCAATCCCCATCAGTGCTCCACTAATGCTACAAAGCATTTCCACAGCCTCTAATGTGAATCTTTCCTTCTGAAATTTAACTTCCTTGCTCCACCTTACATGGACGTGAAGAACAGACACTGACATGTTCTGGCAGGTTCTCACATACTTGAGCAAGTCTGATTTTCCTTCTCAGCCTCCTCTTCTGTAGAGTCCATCTTTTCAATTTCTCCTCTGATGTCCTATTTCCTGCATATCTGACTACTCTTGCTACTCTCCTCTGCTGCCTCTCCAGTTGCTCCAAGTGCACCAGCAGTGCTGTGCCTGTGCACTGCTGTGTTTAAGGCCATAAAAATCAGTGAAGAGTTCAGTGCTCAGTTCATGGTTCTTGCAGGTTAAGGTTGTGTTAAATACATGGTAACTGCCTCTCTGCACAATAGCAACAGCACTGATTTATTATTTGCAACTGCACAACACTGACTATTACCCAACACGACTCCCACAAGTCCTAGGACTGTTCTCCAGAACTGCTGCCCAGTGGGCTCCTGAGGCTGAAAAAGTCTATTTAAACATTGCAACATTCAGCTTTCCCCTCTGAATTCCATCCCAGCTGGAAAACTCGTTTGTTCAGGATTATTTTTAGTTCAGCAGGTCTCCCAGCATACTTACATCCTGAGCTTTCAAGTCACCTACAAATATATTCCTGTACTGGCCTCTGCCAAGGTCCATTTCAACACTGAGCAGCTGCTGCTCCCTGGGCACAACCACCCAACGCCTCTGTAATTCACTCATCCACATCACAGTCCTGACTGACCCACAGAACAACCACGAGCTGCTGTCAAACCCTTACATTCTGCTGCTGCTTAAGCCAAAGCAGAACACAACACTTGTCTCATTACACAAAAGTTCCCACAAATCTTGCATATTGACTTTTTTCAGAGCCATGTGCAAGATGCAGTTTTAACTAAGAAAAGATATGAGAAAAGCACGATGAGAAGTGGTGGCACAGTCCAAGGCAGGAAAGCACAGAGGCAGCTGCTCTGCTGGCATTCTCCACGCACTTGCTCCCGTCACGGAGCTGCCAGGGCAAGGGAGGGAGCACTGCAGGTGCACACGGGGCCACAACAAGGGTTAGGCCCAGCCAGGTAAAGCTGGGACCAAAGCAAGTTTCTGTGTCTTTAAGCTGGCAGGACGTGCACCCACCCAATGCAAACACTGCTCTGCTTCTGGCTCCTCAGCTCCCTGCACAGTGTGTGCAGCAGGGCTGAACCAGCACCCACACTGCCTGCCCAGGTGACAGAAGCAGTTCCACAGATGGCTCCAACACTTGTAAAGACAGAGTTTCCAAGTCCACAAAAATCCCTCAAAGACATCTAGTGCTTCGGATGTTTTTGCTTTTTTTAATTCAGAAAGTCTTTCAGCACATCTATTATGAAGATCAATTAATTACATAAACTCACTCTTTTTTACATATATTGCTACGGCTTTAGCTAAAGAGTGATGTTACTGGATTGTCTTTAAAACTACCAGTCTACAGAAGACATTTAAAACACATACATAGCCCATCTTCATTCTACACCAAATACACAACACTGAGAACTGTAGTACACAACTACAGGGAGAGCTATGACTGACAAATTGCATCCTCCTTAACGACTCCATCTGAAAGTGGTGCAGTTAGAGAAAGCAGCTAATGCCTGACAGGCACAAACATTCACTCTTACAAAGTGAATAAAAATCAAAACCAGGAGAACTTAAGTTTTCTGCTCAGGACGCAGTTCTGAAGGAATAACTTTGCAAAGACTGCCGCAAAATAAAGAAATATGCCAAAACACAAGGAACTACTTAAAACTCCAGGGATTTATCTGTGACTATCACTTAACACTGCCTGCTACATAACACATTTACTAGAGGAGAAATACCCACACCTTCCCAGCCAGGCAAGGCAGGAAGTTGGGGATCCTCTCTGAATCCTGATTCCTGGGCACTCGCTGCTGGTGTATGAACATTACAGCAAAGGCATGACAAAATTTCAGAGCACTGATCTCTCCCACAGTGTGGTATTTTCCTCTTACACAAAACAGCTCAAAAAGACAAAAATGTTCTAAAGAGTGATAAAATGTTATTAGTCAACTAATACTTGGTTTTACTCAAACTGATGACAATATGCTACTCCCACGTGCTCAGGTTTTCCCTTGCAGTGGATAATACCAAGGAAAGTGTAGGTCAATTTGGAATACGATGGCATAACATTGTTAGAAACATTAGCTAACATGAAACAGAAGATGGTTTAAAACTTTTGTCTAGTTGGTTCTTTGAAATATCTACTAAATACCTAATTTAACATAGATGGAGGTCAGATCCTGCAAATGACTTAGTACTTTCTTGGTACATAAGAAATTAATTTCTTTTTTCACCACCATTACCCACAATTACACAGCTAGGCAGAGAAAACTTTTTGTGTAGAAGGAACTTAGAACAGAAATCCAGTTAAGGAGGAATGATACAAATTCATGTGCAAAACAGCATCCTCCAAGGTAACTTACCTCAATATCTTGTAGGCTGAACTCTTTTTGATCTTTGAAGTTTGCAGCTCCTGCACTCAGTTCCATCAGCATTTTTGCTATTTCTGGTTTTATTGCTGCTGTGAGTCGACTCGCTGCTTCCATGACATGTTCCTGCACGTCTTTGAGTTGCATAGCTGCCTTAGAGTAGTGTGAGTTCCTAAATACACTGCTGAAAAGGTCTGTAAGGAAAGTGCTCGTACGGCAAAACACGTTGAGTGCATCCAGGTATTTGGAGATTCCCTGCTGGATGTCTGCGATCGGAGTCGTGTGGGAGGCGGGGTGGGAGCAGCCGCCTGCAGCAGCCGGGGACACCAGGGGGGTGCTGGGGGTGGCCGATGCCAGCGGGGCGCTCAGGGTCCTGCCCAGCTCGGGCATTTGATACTGCTGGTGTTGCTGCACTTTCTGCTTGGACCCGCCAAGCAAAAAGCGCCGCTTGTAGTCCATTTTGCTTTCTTGTGCACTGCAGCAATACATAAGTGAGTGCTTATCCAGAGAGTTCTTGAATTAACAATCACTTGTCAAATTCCTTCCTCGAGTATCTATGTACAGTAACAGTGCAGGACTGTGTACATAGGTTTCACAAAAGGCATTTCAGAAAGGCAAGCGTCTGGATAATCTGTATCAGCAGTGGGAAAGGCAGCGGATTTGCTGACTCTGTGTTTTCAGTGTTCGGTGCAGCCCTGCTGCAGTTATAAACTGTACTCAAAAAGCAAGCCCAAGTATCTTAATAATGCTCTGTCTCTTGTCTGGTATCCCCTCCGCACACAGAAAAGCCAACTGGAGCAGGGAAGTGATCGCCTACAAGTTCTTCATGAGCACAACATTGTCACTTGCTGTTACGTCTACAAAAGTTAATTTTGTCAATGCAAATAATAGTTTTAGAAGCAATACCTTAATAGAATTTTCTCATTAGTAGTATCAGGAAAAGTGGAGCAAACCACCGATCAACAGCGATTATAAAAGCAGTGCAGAGGCTCTTTCCTTGAAAAAGCAAATCCTTATGTCAGCAGATCAAATATCTTCAAATATTTTGACAGATCCAGTCTGCCAACTCAGTTTACTTGTAGTGTCTCTTCTTAATATTGGAGGGGGGAAAAAATCTGGACTGTTTACAGAAGACTTTGCAAGTGTAAGTTATTAAAAATTAGAGTGTTTGTTATTGCAAGCCTTCTTCCCCTTTCCCTGGTTGTTGAGGTAGTTGTTTCCGTTGTAACATTAAGAAGTGGTGCTTCCAGACTGCGTTTGCCCTCAATCGCAGACTCAGAACAAAAATGCACAAATGTATTTGTAAGGCCTCTAGGTCATTTCCTGTGAAGGGAAAAAAAAAAAAAGTTTAACTGTTAGAGAACAATGAGAAGGTTTAAAAATTTAACTCCTGCAGTGTCCTGGTTCACATTTCTGGGCACACACAGTCTCGGGGCAACAACACCCAAGATCCAAAGGGAGGGAGAGCCACACTGACAGTTTAAAAGGCTGTTACAAACCAGTGTCCTCCTGTTACTAAACTCAACACTGTTGAATATTTTCTTGTTAATTGTTTCATTCTAGGCTGTCAAACTTAGGACTCTGGCTAATCCCCAGTGCAAGTCTTGCACAGTTAAAAGCAGTGAAAGGTTATTACTGCAGAGCTCAAGGGGAGTTAATCACATTTTCTAACCTCATCCTTTAAAAATAATTAAAGAATGAAATAAATTTTAACATTTTTTCATACACCATAATTTATTGCAGAACTCTCCCATTTATTTTAATAGTTTACTAAGTCAATAGATAAAAGTCCTTAATTTTTTTTTTAGTGCAACAGACAAATCTGCCTAATCCTACCTGAGATTAGCTGAGAAACACAACATTCATGTCCCATTCCAGTGTGATGGGCAGGCAGCCCACACAAGGTGGTATATGAGGCACAACTGCCTGAGAGATTGGTCTAAATAACAGTCTCAGCAGACAGCAAAGTAGGGAGGAAATACAACTTCCATATTGCCCTGCTCCTACTGCAAACCCTGGTGCAGCTGGAGAGCCCTGAAGGCATCAGCAGGAAGGTGAACAGAGCCGGAGCAGTGGGAAAGGGCCAAAATGGAGCACGAGGTGTTTAAGACCAGACACTGATCAACACTGCCAGGAAAATATCAGAAGGATACAATTCCTTCCATCAGTTTGCCCAGTCCTAGCTCCAGTCACGCTCCAGGCCACTCTCTCCCTCTCCTACACACACTCCACCTGATTCTATCAAACAAGGACATCCTTTCCCTTCCTGCAGCAATTGCAATGCACAAGGACAGTATCAAACAGTCATCAGGGGTTTTTCCCAGGCACTTAAAAGAATAATCTGGGAACCTTTTCATTTAAAAACAAAATGTTCCTTTAGTTATTATATTTGAGAAATGAAACCTATAGTAATATTGTCAAAATGGTTAGGGAACAAATATTTTATTTGCAGTCAAAATTTCTTATTTCCACCTGTCTGAACACACATGATATTCATTCATTCCCATATCCCTACGTATGTAGGATACAAGCATTCCACAGATAAAGAAGGCAAGACACAGCAGGACAAAACAACATCCAGAGCTGGATAGTCTCGCTCCCACTAAAACAACAGGACACACGTTTTTCAGGAAGTCGCTGCTGCAGATGGTTCTGCTTCCGATGTCTAGAGCAGATAATCTTTTGTATTTCCACTTTTTAAAACCTAAAACTCAGAGAAATTCCCATATACACTTCAGCATTCTTAAAGTACTCCAAGCTGACTACTTACCTCCCTTAACTACTTTATACTTCTCTCAATATTCACACAGAATGCGTCAAAACGCAATTAACTCATTAAAAGCTTCATTTTCTAAGAAGTCTGGATGTCATATGCATAGCTGAAAATAATTTTCTCCTTGCTTTAGAAGCTATGGTGCCTTACAGTGGAGAGCATGATTAACTTGGTTTCCTTGCTTGCATATAAATGCAGATGGAACAAGAGAGTTAGTTAATTTAAATGCAACATATAAGTAAACTAGGCATTGTTTTTCCTAAGTAGACATGAAATTTCCCATTGCAGAGGAACTTAAATGATCAAGAAGGAAAAAACTAGGAAGGAAGGGTTTTCAAGCTCTAGAGCACTGAATTAGACAAGATCATCAGAGATGCACCTCAGCTCAGTGGTTATGATTACACACGGAGTCTTTCAGGATCAAACACACTCAATTCATCATTTGGAATGATCAGATATTTAGCCAACACGTAAACCTGTTGCATCTTAGAAGAACATAAATACAATGAATAGAAAATAAAAGGTGGTTTCATATTTTCTGCAGTTACAAACAAAACCAACAAATCATTGTGTTTTGCTTCTAGAAAATTTCATAGTCAAACTTGCAGGTACTTACTCAATTCTTCAGCTTCAAAATTCCCTTGTAATAAAATCTACACAGAAGTTTAAGAGGACAGCTTGTATCTCCAGATGATATTTATTCAAAAAGAGGAAAGCTGCACGCCTCAGCACCAGACATGTGTCTAAATACCATGTCTGAAACTCTGTAATGAACTCTCTGACATGCTACATACAAAATAAACATTACTCCTTTTGCATCTTTTCCTGAAAAAGTGAAGCACAGAAGGTTCCCACGCTCTCCCTTCCCCAGTGCTACAGCTCCCCATTGCTTTTGGTGCATGGACTAAAAGTGAGGGCTCCACACTGGACTGGATGGACTTTAGGCCAATATACCTCTTGGCACCTTAGGGGGAAAAAAATAATCAGCGTGTTTCCCTTCCAGTGATACAAGAACATCATGTTATCAGCCCAAAATACAAACCTTAAGCTTGTACTTCCTTTTGCAGAAAACAGAAATACTCATAGAAACCAAGTGAAGCAATTATCAAAAAAGTCACCATACCACAAGAAAAGGTATTTTAGTCCTTCCTTTGTGTAATCAAAACCAAAACAGTGCTGATCAAGTACTACTAAAGACTGTAACAGAGCTAATACATAGTATAAAACCCAGCTCCACACTGAACACTATCCTGCTCAAAAGGGCAAAACGCTACCGGGAAACGCTCAGCACACTATATATACTCTCATTTAAGGGAGTCAATGCTGAAGTTAAGCAACTGCTACTAGTTTGGACTGTTTGAACTTCCAAAAAAGCAGACAGCTGCACAAGCTGCTCTAAAAATGGCCACATTTGCATAGAGGAAACAGAAATGGCAGGAAAATGAGTGCAAGTGCAAATGGAGTTTGCTAGTTTTTTTAAATGCAGCATCCAAAAATTTTTGCTTAGATACTTCCCAGGAAAATGCTTTTTCCCATCTTCACCAGTCGCAAGAGATCTGAATAAACAGGGAAGACTTTCACACAAGGGGAATTTGGTACCCCCCAGTTTGTTTTGGACCAGCATGAGGGTCCAAAATACCTGTCCTGTTTGGGATTACCCTGCTAGAAGAGAAGACAACTTCTTCCTGAATCAACACAGGAAACTGAGCAGAGGAAACAGTGCTTTAAAAAAGATTCTGACCTCAACTTTAAAAACTGGCAAAAGTTTGCCTTCAAACGGTATTCTTTATGGTTCTGTTGCCCTTCCAGTGAATATGCAATACAGCACAGAGGACCAAAAAACCTGAGCTAATTTTTTTTAATGTAACACTTCATGCTACTTCATACTGGTTTTAATGTTATGACATACAGATTCCAAATCTCAGGACGAATTTAACACCGCACCCACCATTCTTGTAAAACAAAGTAAATTCAATTAATGTTCAAAAAAAAAGTTAACTACAAAAGACACAACCCAGAGCAGCCAGATTGCTTACCCGGGAAAAGCCTGAACAAACAAACCCACTGTGAGGCCAAAAGGCCAGGAAGCTGCCGGAGCCAAGGGCCTCCTGTTGAACACACACCGCTTCCCTCTGGCATTTAGTGACACAAATCTTGTGCAAATCCAAAAGTTACTCCACGAGGAAAGGTGTCATTCCACCTTCACAGCTTCCTGTCACTAACGTGTACATCCCATCCATCACCTGGCCAGGCTAATCCAACTCCAAATGTGAATACATTTGTAAAACCAAAGATACTCGATGGTCCTCAGCACCTGCCCAGCAAACTGGGAGCAGAAGGGCAAGGGAGACCCGTACACCACTTCCTGAGGACTGGGCAGTGTCCCACTGTCCCCACCACCAGCTGGCTCAGGGCTAGAAGAGTGATCAGGCAACAACAATTTGTGTGTGGGCATCCAGCTCTAAACACCCTGGCCAAGGAAACCCCAGCTGGGAAGGATGTCTGGCACAGAGCCGGAGCGCACGGAGCATCCCAGGGCAGCTCACCTGGAGCACCACACTGGCAAGGATGGCAGGGACAGCAGCCAGGGTTCAGAAGGCAGCAGAGACAGCCCTGACTATGGAAGTTTCACACCAGCAGTGCAGTTTGAAAGCCACAGGCATTACTGAACCAGGAGAAATGGGAAGAAGTCCCAGGTGGAGCCTGGCACAGGGCAGCACCAGCGTGCCCAGGTGAGCCACACCTAGCCTGCATCTCCAGGGAACAACAGCCAGGGCTGTGGAGGAGCAACAGGTTCCCCTCCTGCTCCTCCTTTTAGACAGGTCACTAAGTGGAGGTAACAACACAAGTGGGCTAAGACAGATGGTGGAAATTCCTCCAAGTAAACTTTCGAGGATCCTCCTAAATAAACAGTTGAAGAAAAACAGTCAGGCATCCCCATTTACTTTTGGGGAGGGATTTTAAGACAGACATCATATTTTTAACTGGGAATTAATTCATTTTAAGCTAACCCAAAGTGAAGATGGATTACATCTACAAACCATATCAATTCAAAAATACTAGAAATTGGAATCCACAGAGCAGGGATTCAATATAATGAGTTCTAATTTCAGCAACAAATCTCAACCTGATAAATTAAATTCTGACTTTGACTACAACTTCTCCACTACTCTCAATCAATACACCACATCCATTAATATTAAAATTGCCATAGGAATGGCACCTGTCTAATATATTTAATCCACCCATGAAGAGAAAACATATAAAATGAGACATGTGTGGGCTTTTAAAATTTGGTTTCATTTTCAAACCCTGTTTTGAACATAAAACTCTTTACAATATTACAAGAGCTGAAACTATTTTTCAATACTTAAACTTCTCAGTCAACAAGAAGAGCTCCTTCAAGTAATGCTGACTGGCAGAAGATAGGCATTCACCTCCGACACCAACCAAGTTATTCTGCACCTGGAACTTCTTGCCAACACATCATAAATACTTAAAGCATGCAAACGCTTTTATAGGGGTTGACAAGTATTGATTATCTTCACTACCAGGGCAAACGAGGCTTAGGGTTTTTCCAGACTCACTCCCACAGCTGTCAGGATGCAAGCACAGGACGACAGCCTCAGCAGCCTGGGAATGCCCAAATCCCGATTGCTTCTGGTCCAGGGCTACAGATCCAGGAAGGAAAACCAGCATTGCTTTCCAAGGTTCTCTAACAGGGTGGGCTGCAGCCACCAGGAGACCCAGGCACCTCCTGGATGGGATTTTTGGTTCAGGGCTTTTTTGTCACCCAAGCTGTAAAAATCTCCTGTTAGAGGAGGATGGGGGAAAGTCAGAAATAGACCATTATACTAAAATCATTTTAATTTCTTGTTAGCTCATGAATTGCTCATTGGGATTCCTTTTTGGCTGCTTGCCCAGAACAGTTGGAGGGAAAAAAACAAACCAAAACAAAAAAATAGTCAACTGAATCCTTAGTGAATCCATGAAGCTCCTACTGGACACATTCTTCTCCCAGGGTGTCCCGTTCCCAACAGCAGCTCACCAAGCACCAGCCCACCCTCCCGGCTCTCCAGGGGAGGATGGGTGTCAGCAGCCACACTGGAAGTGACCCCGTGTCCTCCCTGCCCCAGCTGGGCAGCAGAGCTCACAGAACACGCTCCACAGGGCCTGTGCAGTTTGCACACTCTAACTAGAATCAACTTAAGCACCTCAAATTTCAACAGAGTAATCTATTAATTCAGAATCCGATCTCATTTACCGGAGAAATCCTTACCAACAAAAGCACTGAGATCTGTTAAACCAGCAACTTGGTTTTATTAACTCAAAAGACCAATTTCACTGATGATATACACCCACCTAATATTTATAGACAGTCTCTGAACTAATTTATTATGCTTTTGTCTAGAATTTTCTTCCCTTTAGAATGACACTCCTTAAAACAAAGACAGTAAATTATTTGTGCTGATTTGTGTCTTTTGCCTTAGCACTGAAAAATCCTCTAGAGGCACATGTCTGCTAGGTGCCTGAAATGACAAGCAAAGACAAAAATATGCCTGTGCCCAGCCCAAAAAACACAAATAACCAAAGACTGTTGTGAAAACCACTCAGAAACAGAGAGAACTGGAAAAGGCTGAAGAACATCAGATTTTGGGAGTTATGTAAGTACTGAGGGATCTGCCTGCTCAGCACTACACCACCTCACTTCCAACTCTTAACCCTTCAGAAAAAAATCTATAAATCCATGTAACTACACTCCCTAAAACATATACATGGAATGTAGGTGTCCCTCAGTCAGACTAGTCAGCACAGTGAACTGGATTTTTTCCAAGACAGAGCCTACAGTCCATCAGGAGACTTCTTGCATTTTGTCTGAAGTAAAACACATAACACTCCAAATAGCACTAACTCAAGTCTCAGCAATAAGACATGACAGCAAAAGGAAAAGCTGGTGAAAGGAATGTGTTAAATCAGAGCTTCTTTCAGACTTGGGTGCCTCTGCCAATGTCAAAAATAGATGCCTGTGTCAGATCAGGATCACTGTTTCAATCCTCCCTTGGCAATAGGTGCTCACGTTATCTATTTTGAAAGCAGGACCAGTTCCCCTTTGAAAAGAGAAAGAAAAGAGAGAGCAGCCTAACAAAGCTCCTGCACACAGCAAGAGAAATTCCCTCACATGACTGTCAGACTCAAGGCTCCATCTCTCATCTCCCTAAAGGGTGCACTCACCACCAGCCACAGGCACACTCCTCCACCAGGGCTGGAAAATGTGCTAGGATGAAGAAAAACCTTGTGGGACCAGACTGAGAGCAAGCATAAGCAGCACAAATTTCTGCAGAAAAGGCACAGTTCTGCCTCCCAGAACAGCTCACCTACAGGATTCTTTGATCCTACAAGATTGCTCAGGAAGAGATACCTGTGCACATGCAAAGCCATCCATGGGAAAAATACACTTCCCTTCCAAACAGAGGGAAGAACTGCAAGCCAGGCTTTCAACCAAGGCACAGTAAGCTGATAATTTCCAGAAAATCTTGAGATTAAGTTAACATGTTCCTGTAAATGACTTTTTTAGGCCACAGATTTCACTTCCCACTGAAGGGAAGTCAGGGAGGAAAGGCTGAGCTAGAGAAATATTCAATTAAGCCTACGTGGAACAGGAATATTACTTGGTCAGGCTTGTGCACCATGAGAGTTTTGGCCATCTGAGACAATTCCCAAGTCTGTCTCTGCACCCCCAGCCAGCACATCACATACATATTCAAAGCCTTTCTAAGCTACAGCAGAAGCCACCCACGTGGCAACTCTTATTCACCCTGTTACTCTTGATTACTGTATTCAAAAGTAAAAATGTAAACACAAAGTCTAGAATGGTGTTAAAACTTAAATGAAAAAACAAGCATTAAGAAAACAAATTTAATTGTTTATCAGTTATGTAATGAAAACTCCAAATATCACCATTTCTCAAGTTTATGCAGAAAACCAGCTTTCACAGGGGGGTGAACACAATACAATAAAAAACAACAACAAAAAAGCCCAACACTAAACCATCCTACAATCCCATGAGATTACAGTAGACATCTTAAACCTCTGGGCTCACTTCAGTAATGGACTTAGTTCCAGGTCCAGTTAGCGGTGTCTCCCACACAGTAAGGTGAGAGTTGTTAAACTCCTTGTTACACCATCAACTGCAGCTTTCCAGCATAATGCCATTCTTAGTTTTCAGTAACATTCACTGGGAAGAGAGGCTTTCAGTACACATTTTAAGACCCATGCTAAAAATTTCTACTAAAAATTGTTAAAGAGGTTTAGGAAATCACTTTGAAGAGCTTAGTTACTGCTGAGTCAGTGCAGATCAGGAAACCAGGCAGAAGGCTCCATGTAGAGCTTTACTGCCACCAGCTTAAAATGATGTGTCCATGGACCCAAACACTGCAGAAAAAGCTTCCACACCTAGAAAAATGGGAAAAATTCCCACTCTTTGACAAAATACATAGAAAAATAAAACGAAAGACATTCTTCATCACATCTTCTTTCAAAAGTTAGGTTCTTCTGAGGAAGCTTTCATTGTCCTAAACAAATCACACCTTAAACAAGACTTGGAAAGACAAGTGGGAGTGAGAGCCCAGGTCCACACTACACTATTTAGGCATGACATCCTATGTGCTCTAACACATGACATACATATACATACACAGGACTAAGGGACTTAATACACTAGATTAATTAGGGATAAATTTATCAATTTATGCATGGAAAAAGAATCCTAAACTCACATACGAAATGATGGGCTCTGGCCTGATCATTACCATGGAGGAAAGTGATCTACAACTGACTGCTTTTGCTAAACATCAGCATGATGCTGAATGGCAGAGTCAGAAGAATAGATCCAGAAGGGAACAGCCATGCTGGAAAAGCCAGAAACATACTTATGCCACTGCATAAATCCATGGTTTACCCACACTTCAAATTTAGCGTACAGTTCTGGTCTCTTATCACCTTTCCTTACAGAGGGGCTCACTTGGTTACTGAACAGTCTGACCACAGGCGCAGGAAATCTCAGACCAAGCAAGTTGTTGAGGACAGTTTTAAATTAGAATTGCCCGCAAATTCACGCTGTTCTTGTCTTTCCCTAGATACCCATTTATAACCTCCAAGGGACAGAGGAGGTTGAGGCGGATCAGTTTTGAAGCCTCAATCAGCCAAAACTTGTCACTGTCTCCACCCCAGCAACCACTGAAAGCAGTGGCACAGGCACAACGACAGAAGTGCCACAAGGACACACTGTTTACAACTCCTCTGCAAACAGAAACATTTCCTCATCCCAGCTCAGCTGTTCCCTTTCCGACTCCCAGCAGCTCCTGCAAACACAGCCACCACATTTCACCAACGCCCGGGACTCGCACTGCCCAGCACATCCACGCTCCGATTTTCCCACTGAAATAAATACCCCCAACCAAACTGTTCTAAGAGCTCGCCATGCTGTGCAACTTTAAAAAACCCAAACTCACAGTAACTTCAGTAGGCATTTAAATTATTTTAGTAGTGTTAGATAAAAGTAATATTTCAAGGCAGAGAAAATTATAGATATCATCTACACATTTAAAGCTCTTCTATGAAGAAGGAAGTTCTGAGTACTAGAAACATAAGACAAATTATGTACAGCAAATCCTGTGAAGCCTGTATGTGATTTTTTTGCCTGTTTGCAGTAAGGATGATGAAAGCTTTCAAAACATTTGGAGTAACTCAACACCAACAATCTTTCCTTACCCAAATTACTATGCTGCTTCTGAATTCTCAACACTTGCCACAGAATTCATCTACAACATTCTCAGTACTAGACTATATCAAAACAAAGAAAAAACCCTGCAAATGCATTTTCTCAGCTCCATTAAATGTACTAATCCTAACCCCCTTGTATAAAGTAAGTGGCAACTATCAGCGTGCATTTCCACATGTAAACTATCCTCTTTTTCATTTAATAGCTGTTACCATAACACTCCTTTGTGACTGAAATTAAAACCTAATCCAATATTTACTAATATTTATTCTCTTCAGTACAGAGCAGGAGCTTTATCTTAATGCTCCCCCAACTCATTCATTGAAAGTCTCCTACTTGAGAAGTATTAAGTATTCTGAAATGATATTAATTTCATTTCCAAAAATAGGAAACAGGAGTATGTACCAGAAAAACTGACATCAGCACATCCCCTCAGTGCCACAGGACAATTGCAGCCACGGGGGTTTTGCTGTCTGTGCACACAGAGATTCTGTCTCCACAGCACAGCTCCTGTCCCAGGAAAAGCCTTTCCAAATGCTTTATGGGCTCACTGTATTTGAGCAGCAGTAAATTCATCACTGAACAGCTGGAGTTTTGCCCAGGAAAACAAACTATATTCTAGACTGAAGAGAGGGACATGATGATTACGCCTTTCATATCCTTCTCATGTTGAAAATTATGGAATTACCAGAAAACTGTAATCATGAAAATGTTAAACTAAGGAGAATGTATTTTTACAGCAAATGAACATAATTATGTTTACCATATTTGGGCCCAAAGCTGGCTGGCAATTCAGTCTGTATATAGACAGCAGTATCTGATTCACTGTCACAGGATATGAATAAACCAGAGCAATCCAGTGTGAATTACAGTCTCCCTCCCATAACAAAACCAAACATTAGTGTGTACATAACACCATAAAAGCATAATACCTCTGTAAATAGCAATTCCATAAATAGTAGGAGTTGAGTAGTTTTCACTTTAATTCTGAAAATCATTCTTGAACTAGACCTCTGTAACAGAAGACTTTTGGAGCTGTCAAAATGCTTTATTTCTAACAAATCTATGGTTTGTAATATATTATCTTCTGTAGAACTAATCTCTGTAGCTGATGAAGGAACAGCAGTGACAAGTAATTTGAGATCATAAAGATTAGCAAAGTAGAAGCAGTAGCATGCATACTTCATAACCTTTCCTCATTTTTTCTTATCAAAAAAGCTACTTGTGTGTCCTGGGCACAGAATTCACCTCCTCATTAAGGCCAGAATTTTTAAAGCTTAATTAAATATAGATGAGATTTTTAAAATAGCCCTAACTCATCTTGCATAGCTGGGGCCAAAATAGGATTAGTTATAAGACCAAATATAGCACCCTTCCAGTTTAAAAATCTCTGATACAAATCAAAAGGAAAAGACAGAGCCCAAACTTGCTACCTGTAACATTTCTGTCTCCAAGACCACC
Organism: Rhipidura dahli; assembly: GCA_013399225.1. Classification (NCBI taxonomy): domain Eukaryota; kingdom Metazoa; phylum Chordata; class Aves; order Passeriformes; family Rhipiduridae; genus Rhipidura; species Rhipidura dahli. The sequence continues at coordinate 259,329 of VXAC01004230.1, forward strand.
CAAAGCTTAGTGCTTATCTAGTTGTTCTGCCTGCTTACTTCTGACAACTGGAAAAATCCTTCCCCGAGCTGCTCAACCTTCTGCAAATGCTGTTAACAACTGGTTCAAACACCAGCACCGGGGACAAAGGGATGCTGCTCCTGCCTTGTCCACAGTGTCCCAGCCAAGGCCACAATGGCAGCAGCTTCCATTGTTGAGACTCCAGATCCCACTGCCCTCCATTAGCTGCTCCAGTAATCCCACCTGCTATTTCAGTCCACACAGTAATTTGTTGCCTTTCATCCACACAACGTAAACACCAAAATACGCCACAGGTCAATTTAACATCAAAAAGCTGCAGGCTGAGGAACTCTGCAGCAACCTCCTCCCTCCACTCCTTACATAGACAAAGCTGTAAGAAATTTCTGTCTTCAAAAGCAATTAGTTACTTGGGGTTTACATTTTATATACTCTTCCTATGAAGACTAGCTTGATTAAAGTTATTTTCCTTTTATTAAGAAAAGCAAGTATTTTAATATTTTAACAACTGTTTTGCTGCTTCCTTCAAAACAGAGTTAACACTCTCAATAACGATGTTTAATTTCTTTCAAAGCAAATAAATTTACACATTTTGAAAATAAATCTGGAGTAGATGCTACCAAGGCATATAAATAACTTCCCCAAGAGCTCCTTGCTAACAAATGCATACACGGAATCCTGCTGGCACTCTCCTCCCTCCCGGCTCTAAGCTGCTGCATTAACTATACAGCAGGGAAAGGCACACAGCAGTCAGACTGATGTGCACAGAAATACTGATGGGATATGGCTGATGGAAGGTGATTTTTTTCCTTTAAAAAACTGCCTTGTTCTTAGGTTAAAAATTATTCACCAAAGAACTCTCACATGTTTCCCAATAAAATCATCAGTTGTTAAATAATTATCAATCCTAATCTACAACATATAAAACAGAGTGACACCACTCTACCATGTCCTGAAATTAAAACTACTGATAGCTTTATATAAACAACTAAGCCCTCAATCATAGGCATGATTTGTCACCAGGTTATGTGCCAAATATTTCTGCACTGAGTTGTGCAAGAACTCTTTTGTGCAGCAGAGATACAATGGGATATTTATGCTGGTATAATGCATTTTGAAAGAGAAACAAATGTTATGTTTTAATCCATAAAACAAATTAACATGATGGGCTTGATCTATTCAGTAGAAATACAACATCCAGAGGCAAACCTGGAGACTTAAACTTTCATTATTTGTTAGATCTTTCAGAAACCTTGGGTGTGTTCCCCCTGAAGCACCAAGTCCCAACAGTGGCACACACACAAGTGGAAGATCCCAAGTCCACACCTAACTAAGTACATGCTATGGCATCTCTCCATCCTCCTTAGAACAGCTGAATTTTGTTCACAGACTAAGACTGGAGAGAAACATTAAAAATGTTAAGTGGCACCTTCTGATGTGTCAATTATACTTAAAATTTATTAGCAACATGAAAGACCAGGCTTCAGTTAAATGGTATTTAGGTGACTTGAGCCATGCTGACACTCCTTCCCAGCAACATGTATTGATAAGGGCTTTTCTGCTGCACTAACTGTGACACAGTAAAGTTCTGCCAGCCATAAGACATTGCAAAGATGCCAAACACATTTAAGCAATGTTTCAATACCAGCTGATGCATCTACCATGGATTTGGCCAGGCCCCTTCCAAATACATTTCCCAAGTATCAGGTTAAGAAAAAGCAACCTTGTCAGCACCAGGACTGTTTGTGCTGGTGCCAGGACCCCCCCTCTGGTACCAAGCACTGCCCATGACTAATCTGGCACCAGCAAGGAGAAGGCTACAATGCACAAGGCTCAGCATCAGGGCAATGCTTGGCAATTCCTATTTGTGCATTACTACAAACTCCTCCAGGCACCATTTTTAGCCACTGCTGGATTTCCTCCCTTCTCCCATCCCCCAGCCAGGCTCCAAACCTTGAAGTAACCTTGTTCTGTTCCCCCCCCAGAGACAGCTCCATGCCTGAAACATAACCTCTAATCTTATTTTCTATTTCTAGCATACAATTCACGACCCTTATCCCAATTTTTTAAATTAAATATCCTCCACATTGCACACTCTGCTTCCGACAGTCAGGACAGCACATGGAGTATGTCAGAATTTATAGCCATATGTTTCTCGTTGAGGACAATTTAACATTACTTTTAAAAGCATTAGAAACATTGTATTTATACAATATAGGTTTAAAGCTTTCTCTGAAAATGATTTTCAATACTACTGTCGGTACTCCACTGCAATGAAACAGCTTAATTTGTTGGAAGGTTTATCTAAAGACCTTAAAATACAACAGATCTGCACTTCAGGGCAGTTTGCAATGCAGAGCATTAACTTCCAGCAATTATTCATACTTGAGAGACTATCTGTGGACATCAAGCTAAAGTCTTACAAATTACAGGGGGTTATTGCAAACAAATCTCAAAAGCAAATCTCATCTGACACAATCTATTTCAGAGAACTTTGCTTGAACTTGTTTGGGTTTTTGCAACAACAAAATATAATTGTTTGTTTGCCATTGATTCCGTAACATTCGTTACACAAAGCCAATTTAAAGTGGCCTCCCGGACCAGACATCCATCCAGGCCACAATAGCAGTGGTCAAGATCTCAACTTTTAATTAAGGAACACTACTCATAAACCTCTTTCATACTTTTACCAATTATACCTGATTTGTACAGCTGCTAGGGCAAAATGTTTTTCCATGAACAAACTCTCCCACAAAAGCACTTTGATACAAAACAGCTCCCAGAGGAATGAAAAAAGGTTCTTCTGTCTCCCAAGTGCTGAAAAACAAGAAGTTTCCAGGACGCATCCCAAGCTTGGAGGTTGCAGCCTAACATGGCCAGGCCCTCTTGGAGCTGCCAAGAGGTACAAGCACGTCTGGGTTTTCAGCAGCCACTCTGAGCACTCCTCTGCCTACCCCAGAAGAAGTGATTTCAGAGCCAGAAAACACGCCCAGGAGCAGGAGGGAGCGCTGGGCACTGCTGAGCTGGGTCTGAGCTCACCCTGCACAGACGGGTCGACTGGGTCCCTGCCCCTTAGGGAACACCCTCACTGAAACTGAGGGGAAAAAGTGAATTCCCATGGACACACACCCCAAAATATTTATAACACACCAAGATAGAAGCAAGCCTTTCAAAACAAGGCCAACTATACTGATACGACTTCATTATCAGAGAATTAGTCAGCCCAGGATGTTAACAGCAAAGAAATCGCCACTAGTTCTTCATGAAATTACTCTCCAAATTATATTTTAGATGTAATCAGGACAACTTGACCACAGAAACAAAATTAAGAAAGAGGAACAATCCTCAAACCATGATATTAGCTGTTATGACATGATTTGTTAATTTTTTTCAGATATATACCTTGCCAATGTGCTTGACAATAAATATGGGTTGTTTCACAGCGGTTTGCACTGGCATTTCTAGTAAATACCATCGGTTTGTTCTACTTCTCTCTCCCACTCCTTCAGCTTCCATCCTATTCTCAGCAGGGCATCATCTGAATTTCTTACCAGTTCCACACAAATTGAACAGTGTAAGTGGGAGGACAGCCTCCAGCAATTAAGAATAAAAGTAGGTAAGTGAACACATACCAGACTAGAGAAAACCAAGTGTGAGAACTTTTTAAGGTAGCACAGCTGGATTCTGGAATGGACTGAAAAACAACAGAGAAACTGTGAAATCAAGAGTCACCTCATTAACATATTTATCCATCAGTGGATATCATGAAACAAAAGTTATCAGTGACAGGAGTAGGCCACCCAGGAGCAGCCCATGAGATTGATTCCTAGGTGACTCATGGGGAATAACAATACTTTCTTTCCTTTTTTTTTAAAAAATAGATAAAAATTATATTGTCAACATAAAGAAATGCCAAGTCAGGACTGCCTCATCCCTCAGCAAAAACATAATGTTATAAACCCATATTTTGAATGGTAACTTCGTTGAGTCTTAAGGGTCAACATTTGAAAACTTCTCTACCCCACCTCAAAATGAGGATTTGAAGCATCTTAAAAAAACCTCACCGAGATTCTCATGTCAAGGAATGACAGCCACAAAAATTTATCATGCCACTAGGAAAATATGTGAAAATATGTTTTCAAACGGATACTGTTAGTCAAATGGAAAAAGAGTATCACAACAGCACTGTCCAATAACCCAGCTATTTCAAAGTATTGAATTAATTAAGCATTTTATGGACACCAGAGTAATAAAATGCATAATTAAAGAACTAATATAATATTGCTTGTCAATGTAAATGCAAGTTAATTTTCCCACAATCTCTGGCTTTAATATGAAAGGTACTGAAGCAATTCTAAGTCCTAACTGAGGACAGCATTAAAGTCTTTAATTTTTCAACACCGTTTCCACTCCCATCTTTCAACAACTTGTGCGAACACAGCATAGGTGGTTTTAGTTATGCTAAGAATATTCTTCATTAGTCAGAAAGAAAGAAATCCAAGTTGTAGCAGAGTGAATCCATACGTGACACCATTTTAAAATCATTACTTCATAGGGAAAGGGCTCCTGGAACAGTCACTGATGCAGGCTGGAGCTGCATACTGATCTGTGCCTTCATTTCCAATAAAGCATGCAATGCACATTCGACTAAGTCAAAACAACCCTTTCAACACACAGTTGTTTATAGGAAACATTCAAATTACCAATGAGCACATGAAAAGCTTTTAAGCTCATTGAAAATATAGTGATTTATTTTAAATTTCTGAAAGGAAATCTGAGAGCTGTTTTTTGAAAAAGAAGCCTTTCATTTGGAGCACTCCAGCGTCACCAGGTAAGTCCGTCAGTGCTGGGAGCAGCGCTGTAATCACTGCTGTCCATACTGGAGTGGGGTGAAATGGACACTGAGCACCAGAGTGGCTGATGGTTTTCTTTGATATTTAACAACACAGTCATTAAACTAATGTTTAAAAATTAATTTAACAATTCAATTTAAACTAATAAGTCCATTAATACGATCTACGAGGACACCAACGTGATCTGGCAAACACTGTATTGGACACCGTGCCTGTGACTCTGCTCCCTGCCACCACCTTCCCCGACACACCTGGCTGAGCTCACACAGCTCCCCTGCCAGGAGAGACTGCTGGGAGGACACTGCAAATCCACCCCCCCCCAAGAAACACAGCAGCAATCTTCTATCTGAACACAGATCTCATCTAAGACATTCCCACACATTCACTTCCAAGCCCCTCCAGCCCCAGTGGAACCATCCCACAGCAGTGATGGCTCAGCCAGGCTGATTTTGGACAAAACTCAATGCCCACTGCTCTTCCATAATCAGTATTATGGAAACAACAACTTCCACAACAGTTTTGGAGAAGGTAAGCAAAATAATTATTTAGGAAAAAATTCTCCTTGCTTCAAGAGAAGCAGCACAGTAAGAGAGCCCAGTTAATCAGGCTTGAACTTCCACTCCAGTTCTTCATTATGTTCTCTATTTAATGATAATGCCCCTTCATCCACATTTTTCCCCATTAGGCAGGCTCTGACAAAAACCTGAACTTGTATGTCCCGTACCCCTGAATTACTGATGGCAGCAGAAAGTGCCAATGGCTACAGCACAACCAAACAAAACAGCAAATGCTTCCGCAGGAGGATTTCCACCCATTCCTGTTCTCCACAGTGGTAGATGGGAAAAAATAGGGAACTGTGTTCCTACTCTACCAATACTCCTTCCTTCTACAGCTCTGAAAGGATTTTGCTCCACTTTCAGAACTATTCTGTTAAGCAATTATAATATCTACATTCTACATAAGTCCACAACATGTATCTGTAGAAAACCTCTCAGAGAACACTACAGTGCATAAACACAGGCATGCTACATTTATTTTCTGCGTTTCTATTACAACATGAAGTTTTTAGTTTCCTGCAAATTTTGAACACTAAAACCATATCCTGCTTTCTTGCTTCCAAATCAACTACACTGGTCTATTTCCAATTTCTTTTTCCTACTTTTAGATTAACTCCAGCCAACTTAAACCCCATAGTATTAGACAAGCATCCTTACTATACACTGAGGTATTTATAGATTTGGTTTTATCCACAGCAATACAAAATATGGATTTCTTGGATGTACCTAACAATGCCTGTTACGTGCACACTACACAATGCATGTCCTCCCTACTGATGGAGTTGAATTTCAATGAGACATGTTCTCAAAATTTCAAGTCTAGAAAAAAATAAAATAATTACCTTCCTTCAAAGCATCCAGTAACACTCTGCAGCTGGAGCAGGCCATACCACTTGGTGCATTTATTTTATTAGGAACAATGTGCTCTAAAGACAGAACTGGGACTAAGCACAATCAGAGCACTACTGGATACATCAAGGGGTTTTATCCTCTACTACCACTTGTGCATTTACATGAAGCACGGAGAGTTTAAGCAGTGCTTGAGCTGCTTCAGGGACACTAACTCGCACCAAACTGAGTAACAACAACAGGAAATCTTTTGCATTTTCAGCACAGCAGATTGCTCTCCCCATCTTTCAGCTAACATTCCAATCCCCACTGTGTTACACATACAACCAGGAGAGTTTTAAACGGGAATTAAAGTCTAAAGCAGGGGGAAAAAAGTAAAACTAAAAGTAAGAACAAAAATAATCACAGGGGGAAAGGAGAGTGTGACTGGATTCAGTAGCATAATAAAAATGAGATGATTCTGTGCCTGGCAATGAAACTGATGGGGTTTTTTACAGCATATCAATACAACAATATTCAAAACTAAGATGAAACTATATTTTAGGGCTCTCAAATGCTATTAGTGAGACATCCTGCTGCTTTCTGAGTTGCTGCATGCCTATCAGCAAATTATTTTAAACAGTAGAGTCACTTGTAAAATGGAACCTGAGCTCCTCTTACAGCTGTTTTATTCTCTGTCTGAAACAGAAAATTATTCCATGGACTGCTTTTCATATTTTTCAGGTGATTATGCTGGCATTCTTTTGCCTCTGAAGTTGAAACACACACTCTATATTTAGGAGCCATTTCTTTGTGCACACTTTGGTCAAAACAATGGGTTTTTATTAGTCGGAACTGACACTTATTTACTACTAATAAAAACTATTGCAATGTTATATTAAGCAATCTCTACTAGTAAGCATCTAGAAGATAACTACTCAAGAAAAAGCATCAAGGAAAAAATCTTGTGCCATTGAGGTTTTTACCACATACCAATGTTGTAAATACCTGACTATCTTACCCTGAATTCATAGAATGGTTTGGAAGAGACCTTAAGGCCCATCTCACCCCCCCTGCCCTGGGCAGGGACACCTCCCACTGTCCCAGGCTGCTCCCAGCCTCAGTGTCCAGCCTGGCCTTGGGCACTGCCAGGGATCCAGGGGCAGCCACAGCTGCTCTGGGCAACCTGTGCCAGGGCCTGCCCACCCCCACAGGGGAGAATTTCTTCCCAATATTTAACCTAAATCTACTCTCCCTCAGCTAAGGCCATTCTCATATCACTACATGCCCCTGTGAAAAGTCACAGATTTAAGCCTGTTATTCATAAAGGAAAGGGTTTTTAACCTAATTATAATTCTGAAAGATTACATGGAGTAGTCTCAATTACTGAGTTCATGACTATGAAAAGTTGCTTTGCTATGTTTTACTAGTCTTGTATTTAACAAAACCCAACACTTTGAACAAAGAAAAGAAAACAAACAAAAAAAGGAGAGGCATTGCAGTGTGAGTGCAAGTAAGCCACAAGTACCTGCCACACAACCTTCAGCTTAGCACCAGTCCAGGCTGAGGCAGTAGCTTCCATATGGAAGAACCTAAGCAGTAGTTTTAGGAAAAAAGTCATTTCACCAGTGAGAACAAAAGCCAATTCTTCCCTTCCCATCAACTACAAAGCATCACTTTTGAAGTAGTACTCCTTAAAATGCTGGTTCTTACCAAAGAGATACACACAACATCTTACCTGCTGTGCTGGAATATCCAACAGTTAAGACAAGCATATCTTACACCTGAGGACACACACCGCTATATGTAAGTCAATTTGTCAAGTGTTTCCCTTCTCTGAGGGTTATTCTACAGCTGCAATTACCATCCCCTGCCTTTTTTCAGAATATATTAAGTGGGTCCTCTGAGATCACCAGGCTTGGACTGTTTCAGACAGAAACTCACCATCCCTTGGCCAAAACACTACTTGTCTGTGACAGTGTAAGTTCAGGGAAAGTTAATGAACTATAGGACTTAGGTCCATGGAGTGATGCAAAAGAAGAAATTAAAAAGCCCCTCAACACGAATCCTTAGCAGCAGCTAAATAAAGGGCTTTAAGTCCACTAAGGCAACAGCACTTTGAGGCATGATGAGGTTTTTCACATGCTACCGAGCACAATAATCAATATTCACACAGCTACTTGCATTTTTGCCTCAAGTCTACTGTTCCAAATTATACTAGTTTAACTTTGCTTACATTAGAATTCATTTTAGAGAAAAATATTTAGCATAGACACAGCATGCCAGATGCCCTGCGTTCACATTATAATTTATTCTTCAACTCTGAACATCTGAATCAAAACACAGCATACCTTCCTAGGAACACTGGTGATTATGAGGACTTCCTAGGTGATTATGAGGACTGCATCACTTACAAAGCTTTAAGTTAAAAGGAAAAGGAGCATTATTACATAGTGTAGAAAATTTCATAAACTATACTTACCACCCTTGTTGTTCTTGATCTTTCATTTCACGTGCAGTGAAATACAATCAACACAGCAGAGAGAAGGACTCATGATCCAGATCAGAATATATCAAATAGCATATGCAAAGAAGACATGATATATTATTTCCCTGAAACCACAAGAATTTTTGGAAAAAAGCTGCCTCATCTGTCCTAAAACAATTTCAGAACAAAATACAGATATAACTTTCTAGCAGAAAGCAACTGACTGAAAATATGTAATTTTCTCCTGTTTCAGAATGTGACTTAAAACACCAATAACAACGTATTACATCAGACAGAGAAAAGCACCCACTGGCTGCAATGTGAAGCTGAAAAAAAGCCCATTAAAATGTGACTGTCTCAGGAAAAAGAACAAACGACAACGTTAAGCCAGACGTTGTCAGTCATATGAAACCAGCAGTAGTCTTCCTCATCTCTCACACTGCACAAAGTTGAGGGCCATGAAAGCCTTTCAAGTGAAACACAAGAAAGGCAGTCTAGAGAGACATTTTGCAACAATAATCCCCCTAAGTGCAAGGGACTAATGAATCAGAGGGAAAGGGTAGAGCCACCTGAAGAACAGCAACATGACAACCTAGTATCCTCAGAAGCTCACATGAGAAGCTCGGTTTAAAAATCACTGCAAATTGTGACCAACATCAATGATGCAGTGCATCAATGCACTGCACAAGCAGCAAACTGTGCAGCTGTTTAGAAACAAATTAAACTTATATATTGTACCTTTAAAGGCTGAGGAGCTCCCCAGCTCCGCTACCCCTAGCCTCAGCAATCACACCCCCTGTGTTCACCCAGCACCATCCTTCAGCAACGTGTCCAAACACACAGCAACAGCCTGGCACCTCCTGACACCTGAATGACAGAGCTCTCATCTTCCAACCCATGCTCAGAAGGAGCACAAGTCCAGAGCAAACCACGGTCTGTTATTCATTTGACTCTATCAGACAATCCTAATCAAACCTCCTACAACCCAACCATTCCAGAAACTAAGATGGAAAAAGAAAAAAACAACCCCAAACAAACTCTTTTCCTGCTGGGTCTTCAAAGGAAGAAAATGCACTTTACCCAAAGACCATTTCCTAAATCTTGTGTGTCAACTACAGATTTATTCTATCATACCAATTCATCACCACAAAAATGTAACATTCCTATATAAAAACAAAAAACGTATCATTAGTGGTTTTCAACAGATTTCATATCCAGAAACATCTGCAGAGCAATGGATTCGCTTAACCAGAGCAGGATCTTTCCTAACCACTAAACCAAGCAACAGATTAAGTTCAAAATAGCACAGGTCAGATGCACCACTTCTCCACACAGATAAAGCTCTAATTGCACTTGATCAAAGACTGCCAAACCAGACCATACATCACCCCAGGACTCAGCATTTGGTCTTAAAACTGAAATAGTCATTTATGGGAAAGACAACATTTATATTAGGATTGATAACCTGGATCTGTAGAATACCCTTGCTAAGAAGAAGGTGTAAACAAACCTGTGTTGAATTCATAGCCAAATTTGATACAAAATTTGCTAATTATCAAAGTTATTTTGTAATACCTGCCTATAACTTCACAATGTTTGCTCCTCTTTGGACCTGCAATGAGGCCAAAATGCTGAATTCAACATCACAATCTGTTGCCCTGGAAATTATTGCAATGTTTAGACAAAGAAGTTTATTATGAGATCTAATAGGATTGATCAAAAAAAATTGTTTTCATTCTCCTTCTGAAAGTAATACAAGACAGACAGAAAGACTCTTTTGAGTAAGGACTTTTCCAACATTTTAATACAGAACCAAGTATATTCCCAAAAGCAGGATGCTGCTGTAACATGCTCTATTTTTCAGGGTTTGGCTCCAATAACTGGCATTCCCTTCCAGGACTCCATACAATCTTCATCAGCATGAAACAAAAATAAGCCACATAATTAAAAGTTCACATGCACTTGCATTATTTTAGGAAATTTAATTTTTAGCTACCTACCCTGCTCTCCTATACACCGACTTCAGCAACTTGTCTTCACAAACAGCCAAAACAGAAGTGCTAACACTACCAAAGCATTAACCTTGTTTCTATGAGAAGATGTGCATCTATCTACACTAGAGAAAAGATAATTTATTTGTACTGCACTATGAGTTACTAAAGTACGCCCAGTTTGCTTTCTGTAGGTAAAGAATGTCCAAATATCCTCTCACACCCCTCCTCTCCTGCCAACAACAGCAGTCTTGGTTTCATATGCACCACTCACAGCTGAACTCAGTAAAACAAAATTCAGACTGTTACCAAGTTTCTTCATTCTCTTGTTTATTTAACAAATGAAAGGTTTTTGTTTTTCCTAAAGAATTCATGCATATTTAGCAGTAGACCTATTTTTCATCATCATAGTAAAGTCCTTGATTGCATCATTTGCTTGTGAATGCTCATCTCATACAGTAAAAAGGGTTGATCTTATTACCTTGTTATTTAAATATTTGCAAGCTGTGTTGCTCAGCCGAAAAACCACAAATACCTAACTACATCTTTGGTAAAAGGCTAAATAAAGTTTATTCTGTAGCTCTGAAACATATACTGATGAAGCAGGATTCTGTAACAATGTCTTTGCACAGTTTTAGTAAACACTATTCTGCCCCATCTGGCCTTAACTCCTGCTTGGACCAGGAACTGCAGACCACTCAACGCAAGCAGCATTGCTACCCCTCCCACCAAACATCTCCTCTCCTCAGGACCTTTCCATCTTTTACAAAACACAGGGGCCTCTAACAAATGATGAACACCTGCATTCATTTTTACCTGCATTTGACAAACCTGGTTTCTTCTCAGTATTTGGAGATTACACATCCCACACTGAAGTTCTCCTGAAGCCAAACATACAGAACTGGAAGAACATTTTTAGGTACCCTCTTCCTCCTTGTATTCCTTCTTCCACATAATACAATACCATCTGGTGCAAGACTTGGAAAAAGCATTCTGAGAAACATTTTGAAATACTCACCAGAAAGAGATTACATTCCTCAAATCTTCTGGAGTCTGGCACAGAATTCCATTTATCCACTGTGATCCTTCCCCTGTGATTCCCCAGTCTTTTATCTCACAGGTTCCCCCTATCCACCAGTGAGGATGCAGACACAAGAAAAGTCTTTCAAGAAGAAGAGTGTTTCTGAACGTGTTCTTCCCGGCCACTACAGCTCTCTCTGCTTTTCAGTGTTTTTGTTACATAAGCATATAAAAAGGATATCTGGCTTCTTCAGGATGAGATTGCCAGCTTGAAATATTTTTAAGGAACTTTAAAAAATATTACCTTGTACTTAGACTCTTAGAAAGCAATCCTTAAGAGATCTCCATTCTCCTGGAATGTGAGCTGTAGAAATTCAGGTGTTTTATCCTTCTCCAGGGAAGTTCTTGTGCTTGGACTCAAACTGTTCCCAGGTACACAGCCAACTTCTGTAGTATGTACAGAAGAGCAGGAAGTTCAACTTTCATTAAAAAATACCTAGGAACATTGCCCTGATCATGTGGACACACTTCAAAGGATCTAATTTTACCCCGGTAAATCCAGAGGAATTCCCAACACCATCCAGAAACTCACAAATATACCAGGTATGACAGTCAGGTAATCAACTTGGGAAACTAAAAACTCTCAGTTACTGACAGGAGTAAAGACAAATTTCATTAGTAGACAACCCTCACATGAATGAATCACACCAGAGACGCCTGTGGAGAGATGGAAAAAAGGTCCACCACAGTCCCTTCTTCCTGCTCTTCTCATACCCTCTCCTCTAAAACTCATTCTGCACCCTGCTTTAGAGCTCCCAAAAAATGTTAAAATAAACCATTAAAGAAACAAAGTTTCTTTATTTCTAACAAGGGAAACAAACTTTCTCTTACATACAGAAGCTGTTTAGGTTGAGGAGATTTATTCTGTTCCCAGATTGCAGAGTACCCAACACAGAGCCCGAGGAATTTTCTATAATTGGATAGCACCATTTAAATGTCAGCTTTGAGTGCACAACTAAACAAGAGTCACACCTAAAATACTGCTATTAAACAGCCAGTTGACATGCTCCCTTTTAGCATTCCAACCAGCACATATGTAGTGTCAGGAAAGAACAAAAAAAGAGTATCTCAACCTGAAGAGTGACCGACAGGGAGGTGGAGGGATTTTTTGTTGAAATTTTCCAAAGAATCTGCCTTCTGCAGGGCTGTTGTACAGAAACACTTATCAGAAAACGCTGGTGCCTGGCAAGTACCCCATTGTAATGACTCGATAAACCAAAACAGAGTCCCATTGACCCCAAACACTTGAAAAAGCAGAAAACTGTTTGGAAAGCTAGCAACAGAAGACCATGAAGAAGGAACAATGAAAATCTAGCCAGCCTACACCAGTAAATACTCATCAGTTATTTCAGGGAGAAAAAGTTACTAAAAACATAAGCAGGAATTGGTCACAGCTTAGGGAGGTATTGTAAAGATGCTTCCTTAGGCATTATGTTCTCTGATGTGACCCTAACAGCAAAACATGGGCAGCTACTCTACAGCAAAAATTTTTTTAAAATTTTTTGTTTGCTTTTTAGCTAATATATAAAAAATTCTATCTACCAGTGCTATCGTGTTCTCCCATGAGGGCTTTCCTTAGAAGGAAGAATATTTATTTTCTTAGTGAAAATGGTTCTTCAAAGCCGAGTCATAGAATATCACACTTCCAACTTGAGTTGGATAAGCTGCCATATGTTATCACCAGACTGAAGCCAATTTGCCATCGATGGAATGCAACATCACAGCTGGGAAAATGCCTGACGTGCTGCACAGCCTCTCGAAGATGCCTGAAAGCCTCACAGAGGCTCAGCTACCCCCACCTCAGACCCACCCATACACTCACAGACACTCCAGGACTCCCCCAGCTGTACCTGGAGTCCTTTGCATTCCCCTTTTCAGCCCTTTTCTTTTATTCTTCAAGCTTGACCAGCATTTCTAAACCTTTTATTCTGCTTTTTCTCACACACACTCACTCCTTTTTACTCCAGAGCTGCTCCAGCCTGGATCTGTGGAAGTTGGTTTGCCTCATGAAAAGCTTTTGACCTTCACAGAATCACACCGATTGATTCCCCAAAATTTATCTTAAGTAACCGATACACTAATTTTCATTAATTCCAGCAGGGTAAGAAAAGATTGATATTCCAAGACCACAGTTCTCAAAACAACTGGTCTTGTCACATTAGAGCTCTTCAAATTGAAACACACCTCATTAACACCAAAATTATAATTTTGAAGTTTCATTTTAAAAAATCTTTTTTTTCCTCCTTGTTTTAATCACTATTTTGACAAAATTCAAGGACTGGACTAAACCAGTTTATCCACAGAACACTATAAGACTGGAATCCTATCAGACCAAATTGCCAATTAACCTAGAAAGCAGGATTTGTGAATGGAATGTGTCCTATTCCCCCCCACACACCTTAAGGGCTTCTTTGACGGCTGAAGGAGCAAATGTCTAAACAGCTCCTGATGTAAGACTGAGGTACATAAACAGCAGAAGAGAAGAAACACAAAGCCAGAAGTGCAACTAACATAACTTCAAGCTTCTTCTCGGTGAGTTTGGAACCCATGTTTAACATATTCTACTTAATTTTCAAAATATTTTTTCATCCTACAGGTATCGAGACAAAGCACCTCCTTATGGTTTAGACCCACAGTCCCCATTAAGTTTCCAGCATTGCTTTCAGCCACAGCACATATAAAATCCAAACAGAACCTGCAACGTGCCATGGCCCAGGAGCATGGGATTGCCTGCAGCATGTCACTATCACTTGGTGCCCAAAGGCCTGGGAAGGGTATCCAGACACATCACCAAGCTCCAGGAGGACCAGAGCAATTACAACACAGACTTTTGTCGAGCGCAGCAGCGCCAGTTGCCCTCGGAGCCAGCCCCAGCACAGTGCCCTGTGATGGGGTTACCCATGCTGCTGGAAATGTCATCTTTCATGTATGATATAAACCCCTTCTGTAGCTACAAACAATACCCTGGCATTGTTTGCAACACGTAGGGTGTTGCACTGGCTAACATCCAATCCCAGTAATAATATTCTATCTACCTACAATCACCACAAGAAAATACTCATTCCCAGCCCTGACTGGTTCTGCAGCACAGCAGCAGGCTCCTGAGAGAGCTGCCACACTCCACTGCAAGTTCTGCATCTCCCTGTGCAGTTATCTGTCTGCACTGATCAGGCACGTCTCTAAAACTGTAGAAACACCTTGAGATTACTGGGAATAAAGGAGCTCTTTTCATACAGCACAATTAGTCATATCAGCAGTGATAGCTATTTTGAGCAGCACCCATTAATCACTATCATTAGCAGGATTTCTGGTGTACCAGCATTCATTGTACCAAGAACAAGTCTTTTCCTATTACAGTACTACTACACAAACAAAAGCAGCAGCACAATTTCTCTTGATATAACCCTGTTTTGAGTAAGGCAAGTGGCAGCACTTAAAATGACAGTCAGTGCCAGGTTTAAAGAAAAGCTTATTTAGAACAGAAAAATACACTTGTTTTGCTGCAAAGAAAAACTGGCCATCATTTGTATGCTGGGGGAGAAGGGGTGCTGAAAAATAATAGATAGTGGGAAGAAGTGGGGAATAAAGACCTCAAGCTGGAGACAGCACACCCTCAAAAAAATAAGATGCCAGTGACCAAATCCAAGCTGATCCCCAAGAAGCTGAAGAAAACTAGACTTCACTTTTAAGCACCAGCAGCTTTATTTTCCTTATTAGTTTTTATGAGGGATTATTTACCTGTTAGCCAAACTTCAGAGTCTCAGAACAGACTTTCAACTAGAAAAATATTCCCAGTACACATTATTTCTAGTTTCCTAACCACCCTGAGTAAATCCTGATTCAGAATGAGAAACGCCTGTGGAAGCCTTTCTGCCTTACACCGACCCAGCACCACAGGATGGATGGAAAGCAGCGGCTGTGAGCTGCTTCCAGCCTGCTTCCTCCAAGCACCAGAAACACGAACGTTGACCTGAAACACACCTTTGTCACAACCACAGATTAAATACTTGGGAAGTTCTTCTAGGAAGAAAAGAACAGAAAACACTACAGGAAGAAAGACAGACCTTCTGCAAGTCTTGAGCTTGGAAAACTTGCCATTCTTTACAGAAGGGTCCAGCTTTATCTTGTGCAGAAATATTGCCTGATAGAAGACTCAAGCCAAGTGCAAAATCATGTTGGCACCCATGACACACAAACAGCACCTGTGCACATACCAAAATGGGCCAACACTGCTGATCCCATGAGCTGCATACCAAATCTTCATGTGGCCAGGAGCCACACAACACATACCACATACCTCAGTGAGGTGAGGGAAGGGGAGCTTCAGCCTCCTGAGCCCACAGAAAACAAAAACTGTTCCTCAAGAGCACCATTACCTCTCTGCCGACAGCACTAGGCTGAGGAAATAGAAACATCTAGCAACGACAGCCCTAAAATCCACAAGCTGTAGATTTGAGATTGTCCAACAGCCACCCTGGCAATTACAGATGCAGTGCCATTTTGGGAGCCAAGCCTCAGCCTTGTGCCAGCTGTGTGTGCCTCCGAAGCCACCGCATGAGCCACTCTGCAACACCAAGTTTATTGCAGCCACGCACCACTGAGGTACCGCCGCTCTTCACACCACCCGGACCTCTGGGCCTCTATAAAAGCAGTAGCGACAATAACAACGGCCAATTTATACCTGTTACAAGGTTTATAATCTCACATAAAGCTAACAAATAAGACTTTCCAACTGCTTTCAAGTTCCTAAGCCGACATTCACCCGACAAATACATACCTCTACCATTTCCTCTCAAACGAATAAAACCCCTCAAGCAGGACGAAGCAAAGGAACATCAGTAAAGTTTTAAGCTACAGCCCAAAATGCGTTATCCTCTTCTTCTGGCAGTTACCATATGCACGCAACATAAGGCTCGGCAACAACAAGCGGCACTTGCAGCTCGCATCAGGTGAACAATCTGTACGCAGCCCCTGCAGCGGCCGGGGACGCCGCTGCCCGCAGGCCTCGGGGCGGGGGGCGCGGAGGGTCCGGGGGCCCCGAGCCCGGCCGGGCTTTGGGCGGCGCCGCTGCCGCGCTGCCCGG
>VXAC01004230.1:276893-293029 GCA_013399225.1 Rhipidura dahli
GGGAGAAGGAAAAGGAAGGGAGAAGGAAAAGGAAGGGAAGGGAAGGGAAGGGAAGGGAAGGGAAGGGAAGGGAAGGGAGAAGGAAAAGGAAGGGAAGGGAAGGGAGAAGGGAAAAGGCACCGTGGGGTCCCGGACAAGAGGGCACGGAGCGCCCGGGACCGGTTCCGGCTGTGGGGCAAAGAGCCTGAGGGGCGGCAGAAAGAGAGAGAAGAGGAAGAATCGGTGAATATTTTATATGAGCTTAAAATTGTGGGGTTTCTCACTGTTGTTTTGGGGTCAGATGCAGTGTCCCGATTCAGGAGAGCTGTTAGAGATGGAGATTGCCGGCAGCACCTGCAAAGTTCTGTATTACTTTTCTGTCCAAAGTCACTTGCTGAACGAACTGCAGGATTCAACACTGGTGTTCAGTGGATTTATTTGGGAATTAAGTAAAATGCACAAACATCATCTCAAGCTGATCCCTTTGACTTAACTGGCATGGTGCTACCAGCTTTAGGAATTGTTCAGAAATAGGCCTGGTCAAGGATGTGAGTTTAAACTAGTTTCATATTATTTCTCAGGCCTAATGCAGGTTTTAAACAGAAAAGTTTGGTGTACAAAATGATGTATTTTCAAATTCTATTTCCGTAGCAAGAGTCTCTGTTAATCCTGTCTTCCTTAGTAAAAAGTGATGGTTCTTTATTTCCATGACTTATTTAAAATCTTAGATTTCAAATGGAACCAGCACTTCATAATATACAGAAATGTTTATTAAAGTTAGAAAATAAGGTAATGTGTAGTAGGAGGAGAGTAGTTAAAGCTGTTTAAATACATGTAAGCAAAAATTTTGCCTACAGGGCTCAGCATCCAATCATCTGGCTCTAATTCCTCCCCAAAAACCCCAAACCCACACACTTGGATATGATATTCATAAAGTGAAAATAACAGTAATTTCAGTTCTGCTAATCAGAAAACTCTGTGGGAAGAAGTGAAATTGTCAATTTATTGGACACCTTCTAGCCACAAGCTAGAAATAGTCCTCAAGTAGTGTCTGCGGGGAGCTGCCTAGGAGCAATCTGTGGCTTTGTTTCCTTCTCCAGAACAGATGGTTGCTGGCAGACCAGGCTTCTCATCAGTGCCTTCCCTCTGAACTCTTCTGATTTTTGCATGTCTGCTAAACATGTCTCTTCCTAGTAAATTTAGTCCTCAAATTAAGAGATACCTGGGAAATACTTGGAAAGACACAAGGGGACAGAAGGCTGTCATATTGTTGGCTCCTGAGAGAGAGAGAGAGAGAGAGGTGTTGAGTATTTGTGCCAGAGGAGTACAACAAAGAGCTGGAGATGGTAACTCTTTACTTTTTTTTTTCCTCCTTTTGACTAAATGGTTACGGAAACATTGATTAAAAAAAAAAAAAAAGAGGATAAAATACTGATAAGGTTTCAACAAGGTTTCGATTGGAAGGAGCTATAGGTATGAAGTGGAAAAACCAAGTGCAGAGGAAGTCAAAAGAAGCTGAAGAGGAAGGGGAAAAGAAAATAAAATACAGGGATGAATTTTCCTTCCTTCCAGGACAGATATTAAGGCTAGACCTAAAAGTAATCTAAATCTACCCTCCCCTCCGTCCCCACCAACAAAATGCCTCTTGTTTTTTTGGTTTAGTGTTGTTTTGTTTTGGGTTTTTTTTCAGGAATGAAGAGGGAGATATTAGCACACACAAGTCATGACATGTATTTTTAGGGATTCTTATATTTCCTGGCCTTGGGAAGCAGGGTGGCCCGTCTGGAGCTCCTTATTGGCGAGCAGCTCTTGAGGAGCTCGAGTGCTGCTGTTGTGCTGAAGCTGTGTCAGTCTTAGCAGTGCTGGGCCTGCTGCAGGAGTCACCACAGGAGTTACTGAGGCAAACACTGCCATTCACACGTGGGTTTTGCTGCATGTCCCCTCCAGGGCTGTCCCAGAGGAAGCCTGAGCTCTGGTGAGCTTTTGTTGCCTGTCCTGCTCTGCAGGGCCCCTCTCCTCTCCAAGCCATGTCCCTTGCAGTTCCTGGCCATCTGAGGAGTGTGATGGGCTGCTCACAGGACACAGCCCCCTCCTGTCCTGGTGCACAGCTGGAAAGTGCTGCTGCAGGAGCTGACAGCCACCCCCACAACTCTTTCTAACTGTATTCTGTTTTACCAACATGCAGTTTTACCAAGAGATCCCAAAACTACACGAGCCATGCTGACTAAAGTATACTGTATTCACAGGCAGAAATCTGTTCTACTGACTGAGTCTTAGAGTTTAATATATCAACATGTTCTTTCACTCTATCTGGAGGTATCTAAATATGCTCCTATTTTGTTACCCTACTGATTTAATTGTATTCAGTGGAGTGTGCAGAATTTGGCATTAACAGTGGAGTTACACACAATAGGCATATTTTTTATTTTGACTCCCTGTATTTATTTACATATTATTGTAGGGGTTTTTTTACAGTGCTGTATAACAACTTTTAGCACATAACTATCTCTAAAGGGCAGATATTTCATTTGAAATTTACTGCAGATTAAATATTTGGATTGAGAGCATGAAGGCACAAAGGACTGGTAAGAATTGTAGCCTTAAAGTTAATATGTCTTAGCAGATGGTAGGAATTTTAGACAGACTGTGAAATGAATAGGAAGTTCACACTTCCTAATATGAACAGGGCATGAAAACATGCAATTCAACAGAGTGTATAATAACCAATGCAGAATAAAGAGGAAGCTCTCAAGGGCTAGAAAATACGTGGTGTAGATATCTATTGTGACATTGTACCTTAAAATTATTTTTCTGGGGTCTTACAATGCAGTATTTATACTGAGTAGTCTAGTTTTTTAATTTTGTGAATTCTATTTTGAAAGACAGTAGTATGATTAACTATTTAGTAAAGTTCTACGTAAATCAGCATAGAATAGATGTATTCTGTTAAGTTTTCCCCATTGATGTTACATATATGTGAAAAGTGCTCTCCAAGACCTCCATTGAAGAGGAAGGGAAGGAAATCAGTGCACAGTTTAAACAAAAAATTTAACAATGCTGTTTAGAGAGAGAGGAAAGCAGCTTTGAAATGTATTATGAGTGTTACTCAATGTCATGGGCTGTAGGAGGAAGAAGTCATTATCCTGGAAAAAAAGCAGCACTGGCACAATAGCCATGTACAGATGTTAGTAAGGATATGCCTATCAGCAAGGTGTGGGATAAGATTAGGAGGATGAATATTAGTAATACGATCCCTCAAGAGTGTGTTGTCCTGTTACAGGAAAAACCTAATTTATAAGAGGTTGTTTCTGTTAATCAGCGGGAGATACATTTAGGAAAAGGAAATGTGGGGAAAACCTGGGTGGTTTTGGAAAACAGACTAGATCACTAATGTGCTATTGTATCAGCAGTGATTTTTCCCTTTGTGGTTACTAATTGCAGCGAATGCTGCAGTGGCAGCGCGTTGAAGCGCAGGCTGAGCAGTGTTGCGCTGATGCTGGGCCAGCGTGCAGGCGGAGCTGAGCGGCAGCGAGCGCGCAGGGCTGCCCGGGGCTGCGGTGCTCAGTCCGTACAGTGTGTCACAGCCCCGGGGCCGCAGCCGGAGCCACTCCTGCTGCCTGCATGTTTGACAGTGCAGGCATACATGTGGGCAAATCGGCCTTCCTAAAATACATTTCACAACTCATCCATTCCAGCTGTCGGGGTGAGAGCAGTCCTTTTGTCCTGCAGCCCTGGACAACGAAAATCCCATTTCAGACAAATGAAGTTCAGTCCTTTGCTGTCTGCCAGGAAAGCTGCTGACCTGTGCTTTGTGCCCTCAGTGCTCTGCCCCACCATTGTGTCCAACCTGGGGCTCAGCACACGGCTTGGCCTCCAGCCCAGAGCCTCTGTAAACAGCACTAACTGGCAAAAGCACGGCGTGGGCAGAGCCCCCGGTGCTCTCTGGGGCAGCTCCTGCCCGTCCCTCCACAGGGCCCGTCCCGCTCTGGAAAGAGCGAACGTGGCTGGCTATATATGGCCACCTAAAAATAAAAATAGGGACAATCAGCTTTTCTTGTAAATCAAAGATCTAGATCACCTTAAAAAATGCTAGGCTGCAAGCCATACTGGCTATAGGGAAAAGAAATAAATATATAAACTATATAAACCTCTTAATCCTACATGGATCAGTCCAGTTTTGATTGAACTGAATAGAGGCCATTGACTTCAACTGACGCTGGATGTGTCCCATGACCTTCTGGTTTATATATTTAGACTCCCCATACTAATCTTCTCTTCTACAGGTCTGATGTCATCACCATTATTATAAGCAGAACTTGTCACTTGACTGACAGCAAATAACCTTTCCAAAAAGTAGCCAAGGAGTAAGAATGTTTTGTCAAAGTGACATATGATCATGACTGCCTGCAGTCCATTTTTGTTTACGGGCAGTGGAAGAATTTCAGATATTTATAAGGTCGGTGTCCCTAGTCCAGGGAAGAAGGAGAAAATGTGTTTGGTTTTAAATTGTTGTTCTGCTTTAAAAACTGACTTCCAGTTTGGCTTAAATGAAGGACTAGGCTCTGAAGTAAATCCTTTGCCTGTTGCAGCCTAGGCACAGGAATGGGGTGCTCCCAACTGCACACACAAAGGGGTCACTGGCATTTCATATTTTTGCTTTAGGAAGTCAAATACTTAAACATATGCATAATTCTTTTTGACTGTCTGGTGATTCAGATGTCTGGGATCTCAGTTTGCTTGTTTTTTTGAAAACTTTCACAAAAGGGAATCAGCTTGCAAAACCACAAAAATGTACTTCTCAGCCAGCTGTGGTAAAATAGTTTGCATGGCCATCTCAATACTGGAGAAGTCTTTATATTTAAAAGAACTATCCTGATGAGCAACAAATGAACATGAACTTTTTATTAGTAAGGCATTAGCAGTTGGCTTAGAACTGTTCAAGGTATGCAGCAAACATGGAGGTGCTGAGAGAATATTTGTGAGAGAAAAGAACTGTTGACATTGAGTCATACTAGAACTTAGAATATTGTTTTAAAACAGGTACACTGCAAATGTGGGAAGGAGAACTAGACAGATTTTTTTTTTCTACTTAATTTGGTATTTAAATATATGGCACTGTAAGGTTTGACAGAAAGTAAAGTGTAAATTTATGTAACTGACCCCACTTAGTAACAGGTTATTAAGGACTTGTTATATTACAGAGTCTAAATAGTATTTAAGAGGAAGTGAAACAAAATTTAGAATTCATTCTAGAACACTTATTAACAGGAATAGAAAAATAGTGCCCATTCTAAGTGCTAGAAATTAGAGGTTACCTATCAAATGATACTGTGTTTGTTTGACCTCGTTTAAATGATTCCATTGAAGTGTTCTGTATGTTTCAGATAACAAAATTTGACTTTTTTTAGTAAGTGTCTTCTATTGAATATGAAATTGTTGTTTGAGCAGTCTATACTAAACATTTTACTATACAAACGATAAATTATTTTTAACTTATGTTAATATAAATACACCAAAATAATACATGTTTATAAATATATGTAAATATTTAAAGTGGTCTAGAAAGAAGCCTAAATGGTAGTTTGAAATCATCTCCATGTGGTAATTCCTGCAACACAGGGTTGTTGCAGGGGGACTGGATAGGGGCCCAAATGCTATTGCATTGACTTAGTTTCTGTCAGGGTACTGTAACAAAGGCAACTAAATTTCAACTGCCTTAGTGGTACTGTTACTACCTTTTGCCTATAAAGATTTTTATTGTGGAAGACTGCCAAATAAGGAGTAACTTCATAAATGAGATCATGGAATTATAAAAGTAGGTTGAACAGAAGGATAAGAGGGAAACATATAAGTTAATAGTTCATGGATGAAACTTTGCCAAATTATTTGATAACACAGAGAAAAGAGTAGTAGATAAAGCTGTGATCTGGTGCAGGCATGACATACTAGGCTTTTCTCTGGAGTTTCTTCATTAATTACTGAAATGCTCAGTGTTTCACTGTGTATCATATATCTGTCTGTGCCTGAGACTGGGATTTAAGTAACCTCCTTACAGGAGGGCAGGAATCCATTTACAGGAACAACCTCTGAGACTGACAAAGCTTCCTTCCTAAACCACTCTTGCTATACCCTCCATGCAGAACCTCTTTTGGGTGTCCTATCAAACCAGGCCAGGTCTCCTGGTGACATCATGAAACATGAGATGCCCACGAGCTTGTCTTTGGCCACGATGGAGCTTTGGCCACCTGTCTGTCCTGTGCTTGGGAAGATATTCAGGATGTTGACAGAGAAGAGTGGGACTTACCTACTAAAACTTGGCAACCCAGGCTCATCTGTTTTCCATGGGAGAGTGCAGCCCTCAGTGCTTGATTGGCTGAGGACCATTTTTCTCTGGCTCCAACAGGAAAACCAGCATAGGTGACCTCACTGGCTGGTTTCAGGTTCCTGATTTGTTTAGTCAGCTCCCAATGCCTTCATACTTTCTCAGCAACTGCTGCCAGGAGTGTACGTGATTTGTTTGCATCATCGACCTCCCCCCGGGGCCGGGCTCTCCTTGACACATCTGATACCAGGTTTGAGCAGCTCACTCCCCTCATCACTAAACTAAAGTTGATGATACAGTTCCCAGTAATTTTTTTGTTTGTTTTCTTGCTCTTTAAGCTTCGTCAGAAAAATGGTACCAAACTGGCTGTGTTATTAGGTACAGATATCCTGAACTGCTGGACACATGCCTGGGATGCAGAAGCAGATCTCACAGAGCTTATGGTTCACTCTGCTGTTGTCTTTTTCACAGCCCAGAAATTCCTCAGTTGAACATTTAGGGCTACCAGAAGTTATTTCTCCAGCATCCCAGAAAACTGAGATCCTTGGCTGCACCAGGCAGAGACATGGTCTTGATGTCTGAGTGTCGGGTTAATGGTGCTCTCTGCATCCCCTGTCTCACTTTCTGTGCCCTCCTTGTTTCAAGAGGCACATACAAACCTCTCTATTGTCTTTGGGGTCCAAAGGTCACGATTCATCTGTCAATATAAATTGTGTGTAGCTTTGTTGAAATTGATAATTGTGGTTCCCAGCTCTTTTGCATGACATCTAATCAATTGCAGTATTGTAAAAGGAGGTAAAATAAGCTATCAAGTCTGTATCAGGCTATCAGATCTGCCTGGTGTGAGAGGCAGGAAACAAGCCATCAGTCCCACCAGAAGTGCACATATGAATTATGCAGCTCTTGTATGAGTTGTCCCCTCTGTGAGCATGGGGGACCGTGAGACAACAGCCCTGTGGTAGCAAGTGACAACTGAGGGAAGAAAGATCTTCCCTTTGTGTGTGCACTGCTAAATAATTCAAAGATGAGATAAACAGTACCTATAGACACATTATTTTTCATTTCACAGAAATGAGTCAAGATACTATAAGTCAAATATGTGTATTTCAGATCCTTTTAGGCACCTATCAAGCCACCAGTTACTAAAAGATAAAGGATAGGCCATACAAATTCTGTACATCAGTTGTTTTCTGTTGCTGGGTTTTGGGTACGTTAGTTTTGCTTTCAGAATTCCAAGAGTAAGGAAATTTATGATATCATTCTTGCAAAGTTAAGCTTTTATAGTGCTATTGAGTGTCAACACACTGTATTCACTTCTCAAGGATTGTTGTAATTCCAGGAGCTGGAAGATGAGAAGGCAATAAATAATAGGACACAGGGCATGCTTTTCTTCCTTTCTAATGGGAAAATATTTCAGCCATGGTGTTGTAGTTGACAAATGTTTGGTTTAGCATAAAAGAAAGAGAAGAAAAGAGATTGAAATGCATAGTCGGGTAGGAAATAAAACACCTAATCAATGAGTAATCATAAAAGCAGTGAAAAACTTCTCCTATAGTGTTCTCAAATTAAGATGTAGAACATGCACATGTATCCCCCAATCTACTCAATATTGTTTCTAGAGAATAAACAATCTGTAGATTTGTTGGGTAACACAATTTGCTCTTTCCTGGAATAACTGCCCGCAAACATGAGCTTGACCCCTGTGTTAAACTGACAAACTCTTGCCTGTGTATGGAGGGTGATCCCAGGGATGGATGGTTACAGAAGAGTCCAATTTGGATATTAGACACACATGTCCCTAGCAGGAGTTTTGGTTTTCTCCTCATGTGGATTAAAAACTCACAGACAGTCTGCAGAGTTGCTAATTTAGGCCTTTTTGATTGCAAGTTCCAAGAAACTTCATGTTTTGCTTCATTTTACAATTCTAGGAATGGTGGTTTCCCGAGAAAAACAAGCTCATAAGACTTTGGAACTCTCTCTCATGGTTTCTGTGCATGCAGAATTGGCAAACCAGCTCAGAACATAATCAGAATGAAGTTCAATCTGTAGTGGTTTCACACCCCATGTTTTTCAGGGTCTGCAGTCATTTTTCTGAAAACATGTAAACAGAAATCCTTGTAAAGCTCTTTTCTCCAGCAGTAAATGGTATACATGTATTTTGGGGATTTTCAGCCATAACTATAGCAGCACTAACAAAAGCTTGATAGCTTCAGTCATGTTTTTTCTTAATGTTCTTAAAATCCATGGTGCTGGTCTTACAGTGAGATCCATTTGCACATCGATCTCATTGAAGGCCCAGGAGCTGCAGTTAATATTATTCCATTCTGTGTCTAATCACACTGCCATTTTACATAAAACAAAGATGGGAGGTAGTTTCAAGGTCAGCAATTTATTTTTTAATAATAATATTTGTAAATATCCTCAAAATCCAATTCAATAGGAATTTGAAGACCTCAAAAATGCAAAGATCTGGAGAGTTTATCCCCTGAAAAATTGGATAGTACCATGAATGATGAGGTACAACATTGTATCTGTAATTTAGGAACCTTCAGTTATTTGCAGTGTAGTAATTTTTGCCCCCTGTATGACCATACCTTTTAAATTCAAGTGTCTGATAACACAGACAAGCAAAATAAAACAGGCAGGTATTTCAAACAGAGTCTGTAGAAAGGACAGCTGTCACATGTAGATCTTTTTGAAAAGATTCAGCCTATAGAACTGGGATTTTAAAGAGACCAGTAAAAGAATCAGTCTCATCTGCTATGCAGAGGAAGAAATGTCAACCTGAGGGTAGCATCTTCTAGAACAAAATCTACATTTCCAGAGAACTTCCTTGGACTGAAACAAGCTGCAAGATGGGCTCATTTCTTAAAATATTAATAGTAAACTTGGGTGAGACATTCTTATTATGCTTTCACTGATGCAAATTCATTAAATTGCAATGATAATAAATCTTGAGAGATTACATTTATAACAGAATATCAGATAGTTGTTCCTGGGTTTTCTAGGACCCTGAGATTTGTTTGGCATGCAGCTGAACCATCATTTATCTTTGCTGACAGCCCGGTTTTCATTTCTAGACATTGTGCTGCTGTGCACCAAATGACACTGTCCAGCTGGGGTATTTTTAGGCTGCTTTGTAGCAGATGCAGGCTGGCACATCCCTGCCCACTCCAGTGATGTGGGTCACATTCCCAGCAGGAGCCCCACCAAGAGAGGAGGAAGGAAACCACTTGCAGAAATGAGTGGTGCAAAGCCCAAGCCTCAGAACTCTGCTTTAGTGGGTCAGCTGCCAAGAATTGCGTGTGAGCAGTGCCTTAAAGCTGCCTTTGCTTCCCTTCAGGGACTCGACTTGCAACTGACATATCACACATGGGGAATTTGCCAGAAGTTTGAATTAATATGCACATGGCCAAACCAGTTAAAGTCACCCCCTGTTTGGTGCTGCAAATTCCTCTTCTTCAGACACGTATTCCATTCACTGCAGCAGTGAGGGGTATTTGAAGAGGTGAGTGTGTATTAGGGAATATATTCTGAGAGTTTAGTTGTGCTTTTAAAATGTGCAGCAATCTTTGTGTTAAATTTTGCTGAGGTGATCAGACCCTATGACTGCAAAAAAATTATTTTTCCAGAAACCAAAGTAACTTAAATGTCTGTTTTAAACCATTTCCATTGTGAAAAGTACCTTTAATCTGGAAAAGTGTAGCATCCAATCTCAATAGCATGTTTTAATACCTTTACTCTATTGTATAGTGTATGTGCAAAATAAATACTATGTATAATATGTATATAATTATGCATAATTATAATAATTAACATTTAATTAATGATAATACAGCAAATAAAAAATACAGTTACTTGAAAAACTAATAGTTATAGGAACTGACAGAATTCAATTAACATTCAATTAGAATGAATTCCCCATTGTTTTCAGCAGAACCCCATTTCCCTGGCTGTTGGAGTCAGGTTATGAAGACAAGACCAGGACAGCTGGATCACAGACCTGTGAACCATGCCTGGGCAAGGTGAGCTTGGCAAGTGCTTTTACTGTGAATGTAGGCTAAAAGTACACATATTTTAACAACTTTTAAGCTGCCCTTCTACATGAGAAAAAGATCTGCTTGCTTTCTCTTTAGATGAGTCCTTTTCCTGCTGGTTTGTCTCCTTTGTGTGTCACCACTAATGCACTTAAGACTGAATAAGCTCCCCGGCTCTTGCATCAGGAGCAGAATTATTGCTTGCACTTCCTGTATTTATCTTCATTTTCATATTGAAGTCAGCAATGGTAACTTTTAATATTAAATGGGCCAGGCTGACAACTAGTGAATTGAAACTGTAAACCAAATGTGATATAAAAATCAGAGGAGGCATCACTGCTTTTCTTCCAAACACTTGAAATAAGAGTAAAAACCTTATTTCAGCCTTGCTGCTTGTAAAGGAGAAGAAACCCTGGATTGCAGGAGATGAAGTTTTTGTGTCACGTCTAAAAATACCTCTGAAGGAGTTCACCTGTCAGTGCGGATTACACGCAGCGCTCTGTGCCCGCAGCTGGTTCCCGGGCGGCACGGACGGGCCACGGACCCCCGCAGGGGCACCGGCCCCGAGCTGCTGCTGCTGCGCTCGGCCAGGCGGGGCCATCGGGAGCCAGCTGCTGCTCTGCCTTGTCTTTTTTGCCAGAGGGGCTTTGGGGAAGGGAAAGCGTCTTGCCTGGGCGCTCGGGAGTCCCGTGAGCAGCCTGGCGCTCCGCAGCCCCGCGGCAGCTCCTGCCCCGGC
This sequence comes from Rhipidura dahli, assembly GCA_013399225.1. Classification (NCBI taxonomy): domain Eukaryota; kingdom Metazoa; phylum Chordata; class Aves; order Passeriformes; family Rhipiduridae; genus Rhipidura; species Rhipidura dahli. The sequence goes on from VXAC01004230.1 coordinate 287,968, forward strand.
CGGGCCGGGCCGGGCCGCTCCTGGGCCAGCGGTGCCTTCTCAGCCGGGCTCCTGCGGTAATAATGGCTGTGCCACAGCTGCTAATGGACCATGAACATTCAGCCTCCAGTCACACATATCGGAGGGGATTTTGCACTACTCGAATAAGCGTTCTTGACCGCCGTTAAAAGCTCTGCCTTCTGTTAGCAGTGTTACTGAAAATTCATGGTTGTGTGCTTATTATTCAAAACAATACCCTTGCTTTCTGATAGAATGATAAATTATAAATTTCCTACACAGTGGTTAAAATCCGTTGTGTAAAGAGGAATTGTACCCAAAATGAATGTATTCCTATGCTACCAAAATAGATTTATATCTGGTAGCCACTAATTGTTCCATCTAACAAAAAATAGCAGTCTTTGTTTGAAAAAAGGACATTTTAGAAACTCTGTTACTTGGTAGCTTTAGCAAAACAATAGTTTACTGAAGAGATTTTTTTTTTCTGTGCTAATGGAAGCGATTTATTGTCACAGTTTGTAAATTTAGGAAATGTATCCCCTAAAATAACTCTTCCAACAACCACAGACGTTTCTCAAGTGTAGGATTTTACTGCTGGATTTGCCTTCCATGATCATATAAACAGTGGTACCCGTGCTCCTCTCCAAGGAAATGCATGGTTTAACTACACATGCATCTTAGCAGAGACAAGGGACCTAAATGTGATGAAAAGGAAATTTCTCTCATCTTACAAAGTTTGATTAAAGCTTTAGGCATAGAGCTTTCTAAATGACAAATGCTCAGTGAAATAATATTATGTCTTTATACTCCAGAGCACCATTAATCTGAGGTTCTAGGACTTAAGGAAATGTTAATTAACTCATTACTATTCATGTGAAGTGTTACCATTACACTTGTTTTGTGGGCTGATAACCAAAGCATGGAATTATTATGTTTTTGAGAAAGAATGAGATTGGAGTTCTCTTCCGTGTGGGTTCCCTATCAGATATTTACAGAGATGTTAACTGCTCATGCAGTAGTGAACTCCATGCATCTGCAGTCAAGTTAGCCAAAAAGGTGCAGCAACAATTTTGGGAGAGACTGAACAACTTCAGCAGTACCCAAAGCAGGATGTTTCTGCAGCCTGAAGCTTTTTGTTGGGTATTTGGGAGCTTGAATTTGATAGCTAAGAAGCCAGGCAGTGTTCTTAAGGATTTGAAGAAGTTGCATGTTCCAGGAAAGAACAGAGACACTGTTGGCTGTGCTGCAGAAATGTAAAGGTTTGCACCACTTTAAGTACATTTATTTTTTCAGGAAGCTGCCTGCTCTAATAATTTAAGGTAAATAATGTGCAAATCAGGACGCCACTGTTTGGTCCATTGAAATGCATCTCTGCACAGGCTCACTGAAATCTGCTTGTGGTTTCAGTAAAATGAAATGATATGATCACTGCAAAACACAACTCACCACAGACACGTTGTGCAGTGTGGGTATAGAATTTGTTCACCTAACACACACACAGCCTCATGTCTTGTTTCCAACAGAAGCCACCAGCAGATGATTTGTGGGAAGGTGTAGAAGACCCATAGGTAAAGAATAATCTGCTGTATGCATTAGATCTCCATCTTAAATCTATTTGTATGGTAAAAACATGAAGCATGACATTTTCATATACTTCCCACAAGTTTTTAGTCAAAGAAATCACTGCTATCCAGTCCCACTGGTAACAATTTAGCCACTGAAAGTCACTTTGAATCTTGTGAAACTGTTTGTCTCAGTGATTTCCCTTAACAATTAAGTTTTGTAATATAATTGTTTATATTATTATTGTTATTTTTGCATTTCACATCAAATTTTCCCTTGTGTTCCTGTTACAAGACAGAAAAAACTCAAAAAATCTACCTTTTCTACAATATGCTGCAATTTTTATGTTTGGTTTGGATTTTTTTTTTTTATCAAGGCCTTTCATGCCTGATTCATTTTTAGGGTTAAAACCAAGCATCTTTCAGTTTGTCTTTTCCCTTGCCCAGGTCATTCTTCTCATCATTTTACTAATTTCACCTGACCCTGAGGTATCATTAATTGAGATCTTTGCAGGTCATATCGTTGCACTTTCTTTCTTATGAAAATACTGATTTCTCTAATATTCTTCAACTTCTTAATTATCTTTTTTTTAATGCATCCCAACATTTTGTTTACTTGATTTGACCAGAGCTAAACATGACCTCAGTCTGCTCTCTAAGTTGTGACCCTTTCTAAGAATGAATAATACAAGTAACTCTTCTTCCCTTCCAGCTCAGCACTTGGTACTTAGCAAATTTGAGTTTTGTGTGCCATTAGCCTGCCCAGGTGATGTTACCTAATTGGGTCTTTTGAAATTCTTTTTAGGCCTCTCTAACCCTCAGGTAAATCACCTGTCATCTACAGATTTTGCTGCTCTCTTGTCAAATCTTTGCTTTTTTCCAAATCAGTGATAAATATATTAAATCACAGAGAGCTATTATTTTATTTAGTACAATTGCTAGTATAATTCCAATATAAAAAAGCTCTAGTTTGACAACTTTATGTCTCTCTGAAAGTTAGGCTGTTTCCTACCTGTGTTTTAAACTTTAGTAGCCATTACCTTTTCTAGAATGGCAAGTAATTAAAACATGGTGGTTTATTGATCACTTCTACTCTGGCTCCCTTTTCCACAGATGAAAAGCTATCTGTAGTGAAGAGAACCTGACAGAAAATACCTCTATTGCACATAATTGGATTTTTTCCCATAATAGTACAATTCATGTTCATAGCCTGCCTGTGTTGCAGGGGGTTTGGCCTACATAATTATTTCTTAAAGGAGAAAGATTTTTGAGCAGTCTTGGGAATATGGAGAGGTCCCAGCTGACTGGAAGCTGGCGAAGGTTGTCCCAGTACTCAAGAGGGCAAGAAGGACCCTGGACTGACAAAAGACTGTCAATCTCACTTCAGTGCCTGGTAAAATCATGGAAAAGATTATTCTGGGAGGTGCTGAGGTTCCGTGAGGACCACGCAGTCATCGGTCCCAGCCAGCACCGCTTCAGGAGGGGAAAGTCCTGCTTGTCAAACCAGATCTGCTGCAGCAGGGTGACCCACCTGGCTGATCAAGGGAAGCAGCTGATGGAATCTTTCTGGACTTCAGCAAAGCTTTCAATTCCATCTCTGCCAGGATCCTTCTGGACAAAATGCCCAGAGTTCAGCTGGATAAACACATCCTGGGATGGGTGAGCAGCTGGCTCNGCTCTGGGCTGGGGTGGCCTCACCTCGAGTGCTGGGGGCAGTTTTGGGCACCACAGGATATAAAAGACATGATGCCATTAGAGAGTCCAGAGGGGGCCACGAGGATGGGGAAGGGTCTGGAGGGAAAGTGAGGAGCAGCTGAGGGCAGCCTGGAGAAGAGGAGACTGAGGTCAGACCTCACTGGGGTCTTCAACATCATCACAAGGGGCAACTCTGATCCCATCACTCTCCTGACCAGGGACAGGACCCCAGGGAACGGCTGGAGCTGGACCAGGGCAGGTTTAGGTTGGAGATCAGGAAAAAGATCTTCCCCCAGAGGGTGCTGGGCACTGCCCAGGCTCCCCAGGGAAGGGTCCTGGCCCCAGGGCTGCCAGAGCTCAAGAAGAGTTTGACAACACTCTCGGGGAACGCACAGGGTGGGATTGTTGGGGTGTCTGTGCAGGGCCAGGACTTGGACTGGATGGTTCTGATGGATCCCTTCCAAATCAGCCTATGTGATTCTGTGGTTCTGTGATAAGATACCTGTCATGATTTCACCCCAGCAGCCCACAAGCCCCATGCATGACTCACTCTCCTCCCAGCAGTGGGATCGGACAGAGAATGGGGAGGGGAAAAGAGAGAGAACCCCTGGGTTGTGATAAAGGCAATTGAAGAGGGAAAGCAAAAGCTGTGCTCAGAAGCAAAGCAAAACAAGGAATTAATTCCGCTTCCCATGGGCAGGCAGGGGTTCAGCACCTGCAGGAGAGCAGGGTCACAGCCCCTGGAACGGTGACTTGGGAAGACAAAGGGTGTTTGTCACTCCAAACATCCCCTTCCTCCTCCTTCTCCCCCTTCATATACTGATGTCATAAGGTGTGGGATATCCCTGTGGTCACCTGGGGCCCCCTGTCCTGGCTGTGTCTCCTCCCAACCTCCCAAGCACCCCCAACTTCCTCACCAGTGTCGCAGTACAAAAAGTAGAAAAGGTCTTGGCTCTGTGTAACCTCAGCAATAACAAAACCAAAATCATTTCTATATTATGAACTCTGTGTTCATCATGAATTCAAAACACAGCCTCGTACTGTGAAAAAAATGAACTCTACCCCAGCTGAAACCAGCAAAATATCTTACTAAAAATATATAGTTTCACTTCGAAAACTGAGTTTTATATATATTTATAAAATAATTTGGTGCTTTGCACAAATCTCGAGTATTTTAAGGGTGATATCTTTCAAAAATATTTATTTTTAAGAGAACCTCCAGTGAAACTACCGACTTTCCCGTTACCTTCCTTGGGTAAAGAGATGGACCACCCTGATGGCATCCAAAAACACCATCGCGTGTATGAACAGCTAAAGCGGGGAAGTTCAGAATTCCTCTTCAGGACCCTTTGGCATCTCCCGGGCAGGGAAGGACCGGGCGGGCCCAGCACGCGGTGGCGAATTCTCGGGGAAGTACCGCCATCTCTCGGACCCGCTCAGCGCAGCAGCGCAGCGGCCCCGCGTTCCGCACTTCCGCAGCCCGCGCTCCGCACTCGGCACCCCGCACCCTGCACCCCGCACCCTGCATCCCGCACTCTGCATCCCGCACCCTGCATCCCGCACTCTGCATTCCGCACTCTGCATCCCGCACCCTGCACCCCGCACCCTGCACACTGCACCCTGCACCCCGCACTCTGCATCCCGCACTCTGCATCCCGCACTCTGCACCTCTCACTCTGCATCCCGCACTCTGCACCTCGCACTCTGCATCCCGCACTCTGCATCCCGCACTCTGCAGCCCGCACTCTGCATCCCGCACTCTGCATTCCACACTCTGCATCCCGCACCCTGCATCCCGCACTCTGCAT
>VXAC01004230.1:299080-442632 GCA_013399225.1 Rhipidura dahli
AGCCCCCCGCAGCCCCCGAGGGGCGGCCGCGCCGCCTGCCCTTGACTCATCCTTGCAGCAGGGTACGTGCCGGGCAGCACAGCGCCCGCTGCTCTTGCACAGCCGTACTGTGGGGCCGCCACTCAGCCTCTCGCACCCCGTGCTTAGTCATGATAAGCTCCGCGATAGAATCGCGAGGGGCCGTGCATCCCTGTGAGCCCCCTCCGCCCGTACGACCCTGCCCTGAGACAGGCAGCGCGGGGTGTTGAGGAGGTTTAGCCCTCCCTCGCCTCACGCGATCGCTGCCTTAGAAAATGCCTGGCAGCGCAGTTTGCTGGAGGAGGAAGTAACAAGTGGAAGCATCGTGGTAACGTTCAGCGCCTTCATCTTGTAAAGTGGGACTCGTATTTTCTGCAGGCTGGAGACCGTGCTGAGGAGGCACGTGTGTGGTTACGTTGTTGTGCTATATCAGTAGTCGGAAAAGTCGAATATTACGAGATGCATCCCAGATATGAGTTTTAAAGTGAGCCTGGGTAATAGAGATAAACTGACCCTCAGTTCTAGAGGGTTGTGATTAGACTTGTTGTGCATATCAAATTTTTCATTACTGTCCTGTATAAAGGGATTATTTTCCCCATTTGAGCTCATTAGAAAATTCTTACATCGTAATTAAAGACTTTATGTGAAGTCCTGCGTATCAGTATATGAGAGATAAAATATCATTTGCATAGATGGAAAAAGTACGCTAAAGTTTTGGAGCACTGACTTCATCTGGCCCTTTTAGCAGGACTTTTTATATTGTTAAGTTTATCAGTAATATCGTATACAGATTTGCTCAATCCTCACTAGGAGACCTAGTTCTTGTTGCATGTTTTCCTTATTTCCAGTGGTTTTTGTTTTTTTTTTTTTGGTGAAATGGTCTTTACTGAGGTTATTTTTTTCAAATAGCTGCCCTAATTCATGTCCTTTTGTGCTGTCCATAAGTAAATAGTTGTAGTGTCTTAAGTTTACTTCATCTATCTTAATCCTTTCTTTTATTTCAGTCCTGTTTCCTGATAAGTCATCTCGTTCTAGTCTAGGAGAACTTCCTCATAGCAAAGTACAATTGCAGAGCTGACAGCTTCACTGGTTTCTTACCAGTGCTGACCACCCTGAGCCAGATCAGTAGGAGGACAGTATTGAACATCTGTTGAAAACCAAAATAGTCTGGAGGTTTGGCCACATGGTCCTGTGTAGTTTGCAACTTCCCTCATATAAAATTAGGCTTTATTTTTTATTTTTTACTTCTGCTAGATAGTGTTGTAAAATTATCGACTCCCTTCCTTTAGAAGGAAAAGAGAAGCTCTACCCTGGTGGAAGTGGCTCCTTCCTGGGAGGAATTTCAGACTGGTGTGAACAGTTTTTAATCTGAGTATTTTATATCTGAGCACAAGTATCTATTTAATACTATTGTAAGAAGTTTACACTCACTGATTGCATCATATAAAATATATATACAGAAGATCCATTCTTCCTTTTGTCCTTATTTTTCTAGTTTAGAATTTGTATATCCTGTTTTCTGATAAGGAGTGTAGTCACACTTGTAGGAGATCTTTGCCTTCTTTGCCACCAGAGGTGGTAAGGTCTGGTAGAAGCAGGAGTTCTTATCAATAGGGGTTATTCACTAGAGACTGCTGGTTTTGAAAAGGTTAGAACAGATATGATGCAGCTGTCATAAAACTCAGCAGGAAAGAGATACCTGGGTGCTGACAAAGGTACCCCATATGCAGATAGAAAATGCTACAATGACACTCCTGCTGCTTGGCTTGTCCATTATCAAGGATAAGAAAGAGCCTTCAGCGTAAATGGAAAATGTGCTGGGAGATGAAATCATTGAGATGCTGCAGGTTAAGGGCTGCATCACTTAGAAGTGGCTGTGGCTTACGTGACAAGGCTCTTGTCCCCCCGAGCAGCACTGCCCTGAGCTGCTGCATTGCAGAGTGGGTAGTTGGGCAGAACACAGCTCAGCTGCAGGGTTTGGGGCTTCTGTCTAAGCAAAGGGTGAAGGGATCCCTTGCTGGAAGGCTTAACACAAGATTACACTGTGCACTCTGTGCTTCACCTTATGTGTGGGAAGTTAAATCTGGTAGCCATTACTTGATTTGCTTTTGCTTCAAATGTCTTGGGTGGCACACTTCTGCAGTTTCTTCAAATGAGCAGTGGTTTGAATCCAGCCATAATTTAATGAGATACTTTGTCTTCTAGGTCTAGTGAGATTGATTTTCATTCATAAGTGTAAAATAATGAATTGTAGATGTAAAACATGTCAAGTAAACATGAAATCCTTTTCTTTCTGGAGTAGAACTCTGGGAGAGGCTATCATCTGCAGTTTAATATTGGAGAAGCATTCCTAAACTTCTAAACTGAAGAAGTGTTAGTATACCAATGATCTTGCTGGATTAGTGATTAGTGAAATGTGTTGAAGTCTGAGATGCTTCTGTAGATAAATTGCATTGAATTTCAAAAACTTGTTCTTATTTTTCTTCTGTACTGTATCAATGAGCAGCAAATGTGGTAGGTGAGACAAGCCAGTCCTTCCTTTTGCTGGCCATATCCCCTGGATCCTAGTGCTGGGTGGTCAGGGTTCCAGGATCTCTGTTGGCAGCTGCTGAAGGGAAGGCTGGTTAACAGCACTGATACTGCTTTTTCTTGCTTGACTGTGTTCTCACTTATTAAAGAAACATGGTTCTAAGACTGTGCTTCAAGACACCTTCCTTTCCTTATTTATTCATATACTTTAAGTTCATAAAAAGGATGTTACTGTTAATGAAACAGTTAATGAAGTTAACTGTTAGTGACACCGCTGAAATGTTATGGCTTTGCTGGTGATTACTGTTATTGCAAGTTCAGCTCCCTTCTTCCTTTGAAGAATCTTGCCTGCTCTGTCATGTTATGTATGAATAATAATTATGCCGTGGTGTGTCCCTGTGAAGTCTCTGGCATATGTGGCAGCTGAAATGACAGAGCATATTTCTGTGCTCAGATATTGAGAAAGAAAAAGTAGGGGAGACAATGAACAAGGCAGAAACACTGAGAATTTTGATGGCTGTAACTTCCTCAGTGGGGGGGTGGTGGTGTGTGTGGAGTAACAGGGAGAGTAAGATGTGCCTTTATCAAAGGCTGACTTACAGAACTCAACCCTTCAGTTAGAGTAATTGCATAGATAGGGTTGGAAATGATTGCAAAGAAGAAATTAAAGGTAAAAATCCAATGTTGTAAAGGACTAGAGGAACTGTAGAACCTATCACATAGATACAAGGATAGTAAATACAAATGGGCTCACTTGGTTTCTACTGGGCTACCATTTCTGATTTTCCTCTCAGATGTGAACCTACAAGTGCCTGTATTCTGAAGGATTAGGCTGTAGCTTGCAGATCATTAATTAAATATTTTGGAGACATCCACTGAATTGATGAGGACTGTGAGACTAAACTATGCACAAATGGGGTTTAATTCTGCATAGTAGTTGCCAGAATGCTTCTGTAAATGAAGTTAAATAGATTTTTAAATTAGACTTGTTCAAGACTTGGATGTGTAGGAAGATAGTTTAATTTTCCAGCAGCAGAAGAATGTGACAAGCTCTTTACTGATAATACGTTAGAAAAAGGTTTATTATTGCTAGAGGATGCTGGTGGCTCAGTGGAAACAGTATGTGATTGTCTAACTATACATCAAATATACTTCACTGTATTTGGGTTTTCACAAGCAGAAAGTGGACAATAATTCAGGTTGTTTAAAAACATGGTTTTCAAAATACAACAGTCATTTTATAAAACTTGCTGGGCAAATTGGTCACTCGCATCTTCTTTACTAACTTAGTCTTATTAAGATTCTCATTATTTTGTAATCTGTAGTGGAGTTACTATTGTCTTGCTTAAAAGAGCCACCCCTCAGGAATGTGCAATTAAACAACCTGTTGGTTTTGACAGCTTGACCCTGAATACTGACCATGGGGATATCTTACTGGATTACTCCAAGAACCTTGTTACAGAAGAAGTGATGAAAATGCTGATAGAACTGGTAACTATTTAATGTCTTGCATTAATAAACAAAATAGCTTTTACCTGCAACTTGCTATTCTAGCACCATTTATAAACATTAGCTAACATACAAGTTAAAAGGTATGTCTTTATAAATCTTGGCAGGATTCAAATTCTTGCATTATCAAGCCCCAAGTTACCAACCCATTTTTCAGTGAAGATCCGCATAAAAATACTTACTTTATAAAAGGAGAATCTTTTTTTCTTTATGTAGAATCTAGTGGATCTTTTAATCCATCATAATTTTTGTTTCCCTGTCTTGTGTTGAATGTTCGTACTCCTTAATGTAGCTGAATCTTTGTAGTGCATGTTGACCTCCTGCTATTTTAAGAGGAATCTGTATTTACCTTTCTTAGGCAAAGTCAAGGGGTGTGGAAAGTGCCAGAGAGCGCATGTTTAGTGGAGAGAAGATCAACTTCACTGAGGTAAGGCGATTTCTGTCCATGGTTCTTTCCACTTTAATTGTGCCTGTGTTTTGTGGATGTTTATGCATCTGTGTAAGCAAAGTCTTGAAAAAACTTACTTTAAATACTCCTTTGAAATGCTGAGTGGTTGTGATGTTTGCTGCACTACTTAAAGAGAAAATTTTACAGTTCTTGCTAAAAAAAACTCCTTCCTTCAGTATATCTTATTTTAGAGATTTTGGTGGTATTTTTTTTTTCTTCTCTTCCCTCTTTTGTAGAGAGGAAGGTGAGTTAGACCTTGCAAAGGGCATGGAGCAGAGTATTGCATTCCAGGTATCCCTTACATGCTTTTGGCTAATGTTAGTGTTCATAACGCTTAGTAAACTGCCTAAAGGGTGTGAGGGAGGATTGTGTAAGACTTTCTGCTTTGGGCTATGATGCTACTTGTCTTCGGGTGCATTTAAAAGTCAAAACTATAAACAATCTTGGGAAATTAGCCATGTATTTCAGTAAGAGGATGAGTACCTTCCTCTTTTTGTAGATTGGAAGGTTGTAGTTATGGGTAAATCCTTACTAAAACATACAGAAAGCCAGCTGTACTTTTTCTGGTATTAAAAATAGGATGAAAACTGGGAACTCAACAGCATAGTGGGTTTAATTAGTCTGCATTAAGTCTACTTAGTATGTTTGAGGCAAATTCAGAGAAACCAGTATTTCCTTTGACTTGGCTATTGACTGATTTTGCTGTTGCACAAGCTGTTTGCTTAAAGTAACTCAGCAGTTGGACATTGTATTGTTTGTGAATGATTCATGCTTGTAAAAAAGCACAGACACAAACATACAGCTTCACTGGAGAAATGGTTCCTGTTCCTTCTGTATTAATACCTTCAGTTTGCAGATGTAGCTAGTGAAAAAAGAAAGCAGGGAAAGAGGGTGAGGAGTCTTTTGACTATTATAGAGTTGTTCTTCGTTGTGTATTGAGAGCAGGTGTTGCAGGTGAAGTATCAGAGGGATGCAATTTTCACAGAAAGCACCTAAACTCAATGTTAAACTGTGATATGTTCAGCTTCTGCTGCTAGCTCCCTCTTTTCCTACTGTCTTTATGCCACTTTATATATCTTATAAGTCTAGAAACACTTCTTATCAGACTGTTTCTCAGTTGTTTCTTTCAAATTCAAAAGTTGACTTAGGTGGGGTTTGCCTAATTCTTCTGTTTGTATAAAATACCAAATCAGGTTGGTTTGGCTCTGGAGTATGAACACGTGGACAATGTGAAATTGTCAGATGTTAAGCAGGATGCTGTGAAGCAACATGAATAAACCTAAAGCAGTAAGACATAAGGGAGCTGTTTGATGGCAAGAACTGACTTGTCCACTACTCTTCATTTGCTTTAGAGCATTCTTTGGGTATTTGTCTTGAAGTATTTTAGACTTGTCTGTACTTGGTGCTGCAGGCATTGGCTGCATGGTGTGTGCTTATGTGGAAGTTCTTTAGAGTGCACCCATGTGTGTCAGTGCCAGGTGTTTGTCCCAGATGAGTTAAAACTTGGAGCTTGATATGGTACAAAGAGCATTACAAGGTAACTCATCTGACCACTCATTGTGGGGACAGTCTTCATAGCCTGAGTGATGTTTAGGGAATACTGCTGCTTAGCCACAGAGATCAGGTCAAGTATGATGACTGCTCTTGATTAGTCAAAGCATCTTTCAAGCCTGGTAGTGGGCAGTACTTACCAAATACCATCCCATGGCTGAGTGCTGCAAAAAAAATTCTCTTCACCCCAAATTTGAGTGGGTATACTTTAATTAGCAATCAAAAGAGATTTTTTGTATTCCAAGTCAGTAACCACAAACTCAATGATTTTTGAATTAGCATTTGGTATTTAAATCATGACTTGGCAGTTCATATTGTCTGTGTTGTCTTTGTCTCACAATGCCTCTCATTGTAGTAAGGAACAATGAGGTAGAGCAGACTAATTTTTTAATTTATTCATTAGCATTGACTAATTCTTTCATTTTAGATTAAAACTGTTAAGCTCTTAAACAACTGAACCACAGGCCAGATTTCAGTGCTTTGCTTTATGTGTAACTGTGGAGAAGTAACATAAAATGGTGCATGCAAAGAGATTTTTGTCTTAAATGCAACAGCTATCTGCATATTTGGTGTGCAAGTGTTCAAGCAACATTTAATTGTGGGCACTGGATGGAGGGATATGGCTATTGTATCTGTTGTCAAATGTTTAAATTATTTGTCTCTTCCTTTGTGAAGTGGTCTACTCAGGATAATTGAGAAGATGCCAGAGAAAATAACTTCAGCTGCTTGTTGTAATTGATTTTTCACTATTGTCATCAATAAGAAACAATTTCATTCTTGTATACCTAAAGCATGCCAAAATGAAGATCACTGAGTAGTGAATATTGCTGAATTCTGAACCTCAATCTCTAAAAGCTTTTAAAGGGCTTTTTGAGCCTTTTTTCCTAAGTAAACTATTGGTTAGCATATTGTACTGCTGTAAGTCCCCTGCAGCACTGAGTTGGTGAAGTGAGAGGGTGATTGAGGTACTTGCTGCTGTATGTATGTACACACACTGAAAATACTGCTCTGCTAATCACAGTTAATCTAAAGGATTTTTGAATCTTGAGGATTGTACTGCCTACTGGATGAGGCATCTGAGACCCTGGGGTATAACTTGGAAAGAGCTTTAGCTTGATTTTTTTCTTTTGTTTTAGAACCGAGCTGTGCTTCACATTGCTCTGAGAAATCGCTCCAATGTGCCAATCCTTGTGGATGGGAAGGATGTTGTTCCAGAAGTAAACAAAGTGTTGGACAAAATGAAACACTTCTGTCAGGTATAGTACTGCTGTAGCTTATTTTTCATATATTTGTTCTATACCCAGCCAGGTCCTTACATGTGTATTGTGACGTGTTGATTGTAGACTGGTTCACATGAATTATTGTGTCCTTCTTTGAGGTTTATGCAGTTCTGGCTCAAGCATGGAGTTGGAGCTGGTTTTATTGATTCACTTTTCTCTCCCTGTTTCTAGTTGGGTTTTTCTTTAATGGCCTCTCTAGATCTTGCTCTTTCAGCAGTAATCTTGTGTGTACTTTGGAAGTCTTGTAAATCATTAAGTACCATTCAAATCTTACTTTATTTCTTGCTAATTTTTTAACTAATTGGCTGCATGAGGTAGAAACTGCCTCTTCACATTTGTGTAAAATCAGGAGAGAGGTAGAAGTTCCCCGTTCAATTGCTATTTGATTATGCTCTGTTTAAGTAGTTTCTTAAGGTCTTCTGGTTTTAGCTCAAGTTACTTTTATTCTACTCTGTTTGCAGTAAAAACTCCCTGAGTAGTTTTAATGCATTTTAAACAAGGCTGTGAGGTCTAGGACCTTCTTGGTTGCTGTTGTGAGCCTTACCCAGGTGGTAGTGCCCTGTGTCACGGCCAACTCACACTTCTAACCTATGCAAAATGATCTTGCATTCTGTCCAGTTCTTAATGATAAATGCTAAAATCATGCTGACACCAATTGGTGTGAATTTGGTACTTTCCTCATATGCTGTGATAATTGAATGGCCATGGAAATTCAGTGGTGTGTCTGCCAATTAGGATTTCTAGCTGATTAAGGTTTTGGTAGTGCAAAACAAGAGCTTTCACTAGTGCCACCCTCTTGTTTGCTGTATGATTTGAATTATCAAAGCCTGTGAATATCATTTTCCCTGCAGATGTATCTTGTCTGCGAAATAAAAATCATGTTAAGCAGTTTCTTTGAAAATACTAACAAATATGCTGGTTTCAGTTGACTTATTTAGCAGATGGGATTTTAAGACTATGTATCATCTATGAGGTACAGGAATGCTGTATACTAAGAGTGTATTTTCTGTTTGGAAAAATGAAAAGCATAACCATCTGTAGCGAAAGAGAGCAAATACCATCATAACCAAGTTTTTTTTCTTGTAGAAAAAATTGCTTTAGAACTGGGGAATGTAGTTGGAAGTATTCATGACACCAGAAAGATTGCTTTTGTGACTGGAACATCTAGATTGAATGCATAGGTGGTAGATAATGGACAAAATTCAATGTAGAGTTTGTTATTTAATGATTGTAATTTTGTTTTGAAACTCTCAGTGACTCTGAAAGAGCAAGAACAGAGCAGGAACTTGTATTGTGTGCTGTTAAGGTGAAGCCCAGAAATAAATCCTAATGCAAAGCATACTTGCAATAGAAAATGTTTTAGAATGTCTGGTTTCCCAGTAAATCTCTTATCTCTGTGACTTTATTAATGTTGTCTTCCAGTTTAGTTGGTGAAGTTTTTTCTAGTTAAAGGCACTTAACTGCTTCAGGTTCAAGTATTTGTTGTAAATAGTTTAATGCCCAAGGTTTTCTCATTTTTGGATAGATGTCTCTTGCCTTAGCAAACACTGTAAGGGCTACAGCAATCCACACCGAAGGATAAAGTTTTAACTTCATTAAGTGTTAAAGGTAAAAACACACTGCAGCATCAATCTTAGACATAATGCAATGTGTAGCTAAGAAGGTAGCCCTGAGTGTAGGCCTTAACGTCTGGAGGCTTGAAAGCTATCTTTGGCAGCTTTCTAAAACAATACCTGAAAACAAAGCCTATTTCCAGGGGTTAGCAGCACTAGCTTTAGTGTAAGTATAAAATGGTTATTGCGTTTTTATTTTTTTCTTGCCACAGAGGGTCCGTAGCGGTGAATGGAAAGGCTACACTGGAAAGGCAATCACTGATGTGGTCAATATTGGGATTGGTGGCTCTGACTTGGTAAGCTCCTGACTTCTATACACCCTACACATCTTTGGGTGCATGCTTACAGTGAGGATAAAATCTAATTGTGGCTTCTATCCAGGGCCCTCTGATGGTAACTGAAGCCCTGAAACCTTATTCCAAGGGAGGCCCTCGTGTGTGGTTTGTATCCAACATAGATGGTACTCATATAGCCAAAACCCTGGCTGAACTTAAACCAGACACTACTCTCTTCATCATTGCATCAAAGGTATGTCTCATACAAGCACTGCCTGTGACTTGCTCTGCCTGTAAAGAATTCAGTCCGAAGATATGTCTGTCCACAGGAATATCTAGATCAGGGACTTGCAGTCTGGATTATTTCTAAACAGGCCTGTTGTGATTCTTTCTAAACTTGCAGTACAGGCTTGTGTTGCTGTGGAAATACTTGGGGATCTGTAAGTCAAGTGCTGAGAATTACTTAACCTAAATAAGATACACAAAAAAAATTTCATGTTGTCTGGGGTTTATTTCTCAGTCAATGCAAGTTTTAGTTTTATTCACCAGAGTTTGTTTTCCTGCACTTCTCTGTCGGTGGAGTGTAGGATCCAATGTAGTTATTTCTTTGAAATTTTGGATGTTATTTCGTTCCTAAATTACTTTTGGTTGTTTATTTTAAGTACAGTGTTACTTGTTAAGTGTTCTAGTTTTTTGCATTAATGAATTGCATGTAGTTTTGAGAATCTCCATTTTATTTTAAGGTAATCACAAATTGCCTTCACCTAAATAACTTAAATGCTGAGTTCTTTGAGCACTATAAATACTAAGCTGCTTTACTTAAAGGGGTAAAGATAGTCAGCTGGTACTTCATAAGGTGACACTTGTTTCTGATTACAGACTGAATGGCTGCCTTTAAGTCTTGCCTTGCTAAGAACTTACTCTGTAAGCATAATTGCCAGCAGCCCTCTTCCTCTACAGAATGCTTTTGTCTGAGCAGAGGAAAGAGGTGGAGACAAACTTCATGGTTATGTAACTTGGGTTGTCTTCATTTGTAAAGCACAGTAGAACCTTTCTGCCGTGGGAGACAATCTGCAACAAATGAACATGTGTGCTGTGCTGGCCATGCTCTGCACAGTGCTCATTATCTTATCTTGGCAGTGCTGCAGCTGAGCAACAGCTTATGGAGTAACAAGGAAACTGCACAAAGTAATACTAATGGTCACTTGGAATAATTGAGTCCAGGGATCACGGTTCAGAGGCTTAGAAAACTGCCAAATTGAAAGAGTAACACTTGAATTTGTTTGCCATACTGTAGTTAGATAATTGGATATATTTGGAAGAGGATGAATGGCATTTTTTTCTTTCCATAACAGGCTTATGTTTTATAATGAAATACTTCTGGAGATGGATGAGAGTAGGATGAATCTAGTGTTGACCCTTAAAGCTAAATTTTGATGGCTGAGTAAATCAGAATGGCTGTAGATAGTTGCAGAACTGCATGACTGAACTTCTGTGCACACTTCATGAAGCAGGAAAATGTTTTCCTCTAATCAGTGAAAGAAAAATTATGATGAGAGTCTTGCAGAAATGAGTGTTCTTCCACGAAAAAGTAGGAATTGATGAACAGTAGGACAGTTCAGCTGGGTTATCCTGTTTTGATGTTCAATTAGTTTTAGTTGAACAGTAAAAATTCAATTTTTTGGTTAAAGACTAAAGTAGAATACTTTATTCTTAAGGTTTTGCAGAACAGTTTGGGGAGTGGGAAGGTAGGAGATGGGGAATAATTATTCATATCTCAGATACATACTAGTTTAAAACTAGATGTGTAAATTTAACAATATTAGTGTTTACTGGATTCATAAGCTTGCTTTTTTTCTGTAATCTGGCAGCAGCTGTGTATTTTGAACATCTAGAATCGCTCTGCTCTGGTTATCTGAACATGTGATGCTTAAGTAACCTGAAGTTGTTTCCATTTTAAGAATAGTGTTTTACTAATTTACTTGTTTTCCAATGTGTAGACTTTTACCACCCAGGAAACCATCACCAATGCAGAAACGGCCAAAGAGTGGTTCTTGCATGCTGCTAATGATGTAAGTCTGAGATGTTTAGCTTAAGTAACGGAATGCAACAGCTTTTGTTGTGCAATTTCTTCATGATTATTCTGTGTGCTTTGGAGCAAAGCCAGTAATTGCCCAAACATAAGCTTAGCAAATGATGTATTTAGATCAATTCAGTGCTTT
Organism: Rhipidura dahli; assembly: GCA_013399225.1. Taxonomy (NCBI): domain Eukaryota; kingdom Metazoa; phylum Chordata; class Aves; order Passeriformes; family Rhipiduridae; genus Rhipidura; species Rhipidura dahli. Next base: position 310,526 of record VXAC01004230.1, read on the forward strand.
TTTGATGACAGACTATTTTGTCCAATCAAAGTGATAAACCCACTAGTTTTTAATTATAAATAGTTGTCATGACATGTTCCTCCAAATCTTGCCTGTTAAGTAATAGAGTGTGTTGTGTGCCTTAGAGGTGACCAATGATTTGGTAGAACTACTGATAATGAAAACACAAGAATACTGTGTGTGGCACTGCCTTTAAGTTATTGCCAAATCTTTTAGAACCAGAAATGAAGCTATGGTTGGAAAGATACACTGACATTTCTATGGCAGATGGCTGTGCTATGAATAGGAACCTTGTGTTTGGCTCATTCTCTCTTATTTCTAACCCTTAAAAGGGAAAAAGCAGATACTGCCTGTTCAGGTAATTAAGATGGTCTGTAACCTGTTCTGGTCAGGGTGACTGTACTTAGTTTGATAGCTGGGCTTTGAAATTCCTTCTTACACTACTGTTCAGACAACTCATCTTTGTTCACCAGAACACCTTCTGAAAGACTGAGGTCTAAATCTGGAGCTTGACATTTATCAGTAATTTGAGTTGTCTTGGTTTTTTGACCCTGGCTGGAAGGTCGGTGGATCTGTGTTAGCACCATCTGCTCCAAAGCTGCGGTGGTGATGTCCCGGCTGATAACAGACTCTGAAGGAGAGGGTGTGCCCCTCTCAAGAGGGAATGCTTCTGGAGGGCTTGATGAGAATATCATCAGAATGTTCTCTTTGGGTATGCTGCCAAATTCCACACTGAATCTGAATAAGATTACAAATTAATAACATTGAAACAACTGATGATAGTCGACAGCTTTTTGTTCAAATGGTAGCAGATGAGCTTTATAACCAGAAATGAAAATAGTTAAGTTCTAGATCTAACTGTGTGTTTATTTTTCTTAAGCCTTCAGCTGTGGCCAAGCACTTTGTTGCCTTGTCTACCAATGCTGTAAGTATAGTGGATTTTTCCTGTGTACCTTTAAGACAGCCTTACTTTAAAATCTAGTAGGGAAGCCTATCTTTTAAGATGCTTAAGTACCAAATTTCTGCACTCCTTCTGAAAAGGAAGCCTTTTTTCCTACTCAAAGTAACTGAAACACTTCTGGAGTATCAAACTATACCAAGACTGTACTCTGATTATAGGTGTATGCTTTTTCTGCTAGAGCTTTAAATCTGAAATCAAGAGTTCTTGTGCTTGAAATGACTCCTGTTATTTATGAGTGTTACCTCTAATTGCTTAAGTGTGTGTGTGAATGCAGTTAAATAAATAAATGTTATTCTAAATTCTAGGTAAGAACTGAAATAATGCAGGCAGTTTGAATAAAGCTTATGATGAGCACACTCTGATGTGGTGCTTCATTTAAAAAGTATGAAGTAGAGTGACTGGCAGCAATTAGCAAAACACTGCAGTCACTGACAGGCTGTCATGGACTGACATTATGGTTCTCTTAAATGTAAACTGAATGTCAGTCCAGCTTTAACTATATGGCCACTTAGATTTATCAGAAAACGAATGTATGCAATTTTTAATAGTGGGTAGTGATAGTTATTTCTGGAAATGAAAATGTAATTTTTGTGATGGATGCTATGCATTTTTTAAAAATAGATGCAGTTGTGGAATTGTTTATTTAATAGATACCTAACTTGTGTTTGTTTGCTTGATATAAAGCTTTTTATTATGACTGTTGGTTTTACTTACGGTGTTTTTACATGTTTATTTTAGCCTAAAGTTAAAGACTTTGGAATTGACCCAGAGAACATGTTTGAGTTTTGGGATGTAAGTAAATATATGATACTATGTGGTAGATGTTAACTGTTAGCTTTTTCTGAAGCAAGTAAGAGGATTCCAACTAGATGTCTGGAAACTGCAAAAGCACCTAAATTATAGGAGTTGTGTACAGTGCACTGAAATACCTGAAAGACCTCAACTAAAGGAAAATTGAGAACTCTTGCCCATTCAGTTAAAAACTTCCTGTCAAAGGTCTGAAGAGAAGTCTTCTATGTTCTTAGCTGTCTATTCAGCTGTCGAGTAACAGGAGAGTCTTGGCTTATTCCTCTGTGCAAGTAGTTATTATAAGCTGTGACATTTGCCTGTTGGTCTCTATGGTGTATAACCTAGGCCTGGTAAAGGTCAGACATCAGAAATGGGAGATTTTGTAGCAGATGCATATTTTAAGTGTACTGCTCTTAGTCTTGGTTCTTATACTTAATTAGAAACAGGTTGGCTTGTCTCATTGACTAATTGCCTGACAAATGAGCTGCTGTTCAGAAGTTGTTTGGAATGCTACCTTTCCTAAGTGTCAAAATTTTGCTGAAGCAGGCTTTCTCTGCCTGTAGAGGAGTGATACTATGAAAGCAGTTGTACTAGCTGCCGATTTGGAAGTGAACTGGCATCAAGGTATCTACTTCAGCAGATGTTTTAAAAATTGGACTAGTAGGATAACTTCAGTTTCTCAGAAAAGGCGTACTTAAGGATTCATTAGGGTGCACTGTAAAGTGCAGGTTCCCTTGGCTATGCCAAATATATATGGTGAACTATCACCAGAAAGAGTATTGGTTTTGCTGGGAACAGTCTAAACACATGCTGCTGTTTTCTAATAGTTGGAATGTAAAAGCCTTGCACTTCTCTATCTCAACCATCTCTTGTTTGCAGTGGGTTGGTGGCCGCTACTCCCTGTGGTCTGCCATTGGTCTCTCCATTGCCCTGCATATTGGTAGGTATTCCTGTGATGTCACCATGCCAAGAACTGCTACTTGCTTCAGGAATATAACTATGGAGTACATTAATTATAGTAGATTGTGAATCAGATTTGGGGCAAATACTGTTTACCTGCTTACTCTAAGTGGTTGCATGTGGGTGCTAAAAAATGACCTGGAATGCAATGGAAATGTTGATATTTTACAGCTGCAAAAACAGTTTCAGAAATTACTCCATACTTGGATACAAGTAGTCAAATTCCATTGCTTTAGTCACATAGCCAAAAGTGCCTGATTTATGTAAAGCTGTGTCAGTGTTGAAAATCAGACCTTGCAACTGACATTCCTAAACTTGAGGTAGGGAATTTAGTATCTCTAAGTATACATGCACTACGCACCAAAATCTTGTCTTCAGGTCTGCTTATGAGCTCTGTTTAGCATTGTTAGCTATCTCCTCCTCCTATTAATTCCTTTTGTTCCCAGTACTTTGTCTAGGCTATAGGGCCTGATGATTACATTTGTTCCCTCATCACTTCTTTCAGATGTTTAAAGTCTGACTTTAATAATGCCATTTATTTTTCTAGACAAAAGTTAGAATTCCCTTAGATTGGGGTTAAAAGAATAACATTGGGTTTGGTGTTTTTTATAATTATATGAGTAGGAGTTTTCATGTGTAGAAAAGTGTATTATAAGAGCAAAATAAGCAAGTCAGGCACTTACTGTTTTGTCTGCAATAAAGTGTTCATTGCTGCTGTCAGACAGATTTGGTGCTGGCTGCTGATGTGCCAGCCTATCTGCACTTCTTCCTCTTAGACCCCTCATCTCCCACAGCTGGCCTCTGACCATAGGTAGAGCTGCTGCTTTGATTCCAGGTGAAACACTTCACCTGGCAATTGCTATGTAAGAATCAGGATTTCTGTTTTTGCCGGAAAGGCTAGCCTTAGTGAAACTATTCATTTGGGAAAGTGAATGGAGGTTTAAATATCCTAACTACAAAGCAAAAAAAAGCTCAGGTGAATTGAGAGACTAGGGAAGGGAGGGGTAGCCTTTTTCTTTGAGAATATCTTATTAGAGCTGTTTTTCCTCACACAAGTGCAGAAATTCCTGCTGTACTAACCTTGCCCTGTTTTTTGGGGGGATGTCTCTCCCACTGGCTGTGAAGTGATGAAGTGTTCAAACTTGCTGAGAACGATGTGGCCTCAAAGCAGCCTCTGTATTAAATGCCTCTGTTTCCCTTCTAGTTGCTCATTCTGCCTGAATGGGGATTTTAGGCAAAGGTTTTTGCTTTATGTTTCATTAAATTTGGCTTGCTCTGAAGTCTGGGCTTCAAGCATAAGTATATACCTGGCTTATGGGATGCAAATTTCAGGAGAAGTCTAAGTGCAGCTTTTAACTTGATTAGCAGTTGGGGGCCCTTGCTGCAAACCAGGAATCAAAACTTTCACAATTGTGTCCATAAGAAAAATCAAGTTTGAGTTGTAATAGTAAATACAAACTGACTTCTTTCCATTGTTAGGTTTTGACAACTTTGAGAATCTGCTTACTGGAGCCCACTGGATGGTGAGTGTGGGATGCCCATTTCAGATGTTCTTGTTTTAGAGTTGTTAGTAAGGAAACTGCAGGCAGGTTGGTTTCTAAAGTTCAGCTCCCCATGTCCTCTTGACAGTTGGTGGGAAGCTCTCATTGGATTAACACAACAATAAAAACAAGGTAGAAGTTGGGAGGGATGGCAGTTGCTTCATCAGAAGTGTAACTTTTCTTTGTGTCACATAGGATAATCACTTCCACACTGCCCCCTTGGAGAAGAATGTGCCTGTTCTGCTGGCCATGCTGGGGGTGTGGTACATCAACTGCTACGGCTGTGAGACCCATGCCCTGCTGCCTTATGACCAGTACATGCATCGCTTTGCTGCCTACTTCCAGCAGGTGGGGCTTGCCAGAGCAAGGCTTCCTACAACAAAGTTAAGATAAGCTTTTGTCCTGGTTCAGGGACCTGAATGCATGTGTAAGTTAAAACTGCAGTCACTTAATGCATGTAATCAGTTGCCTTAAGAGACTGGTGCCAAGATCAATATCAGCATATTTGCTCACTTAAAGACCTTTTCCTCATACCTCTGTTATCTTGATGTCCATAAATTAGGCAGCTGTATCTCTGATGCTTAGAAAATTTCTGTAAACAAGCACTATTTATTGTAGCTGAAGTATGTATGGAAACTTGTACTGATTCTGAGTGCTCTTGCCCTTCCTTTCTTTAGGGTGATATGGAGTCTAATGGCAAATACATTACTAAGCAAGGCTCTCGTGTGGACTACAGCACTGGTCCTATTGTGTGGGGAGAGCCTGGCACCAATGGGCAGCATGCTTTCTACCAGCTCATTCACCAAGGTAAACAAACTATTAAATACCTTGTTTTGGATTTAAAGTCTGAATGGCTACAGAGCTGCAGGAGTCTGCAGAGTTTGCACTTGTTTAGAGGCTGGACTCTTATCTAACCTAGCATCACATTGCCATGGGGTTTTTAATCAGTGTAGTGAAAGCTACAAGATGCAGGTTTTAACTACAATAAGGAGGTCAAATAAAGCTGAAACTACTGAGCTTTATTTTTATTTAACCCTGCTGCAAATAATAGTGCTCTTCTATAATGCTTTTAAAAATGACTGAGTCTGACAGTAACTCTGAAAATGGGATAAGAAGTGAAGGTTTTTCTAAGACTTACCTGTTGCAGGGTTATTGACCTGGCTTTTCTTACAGGAACTCGCATGATTCCCTGTGACTTCCTGATCCCAGTGCAGACCCAGCACCCCATCAGAAATGGCTTGCATCACAAGGTAAGTTCTTTGTTAGGGCAGCATATTTCTTGTGACTCAAGGCACTGAAGCTTACTTGGTATTGCATTGTGTGATATTTCTAAATGTCCCTTTGAAACTATACAGAAAGGCTCTGTCAACATTCACAACAGTTTTTAAAATATCTAAATTATAATTGAATATTATATGTAATAGATAATGCAATGGTATGTTTATTCTTGAAGCAATTGCAGTGACAGCTCTTGAAACAGCTCAATGGTTTTCCTGTGGGCCTACTGAACCTGGAAAAAGTTGACCAATTAAGTATTTGGAGAGAACTCCTTGAAGAATTGTAAGGAATGTAATTCTTGCAGAGTAGGAAGAAGCAAATTCTCAGACCTGATGTTACAGCATCTTTGAGGAAGCTTTCAAGTCTTTAATTCTCGAACAAAATTTGGTGAATGTAATGGTATGGTTGAAGTGATGGCCTTCTACATAGATGTTTTTAACCTGTCCAGTTTTTAGTTTAATGTATCATCTGACTAAAGACTTTCAATGAACTGAGATCTTTCTTAACTTCAAAGGTGGAAACGTGTTCAGGTCAACTATTTACTGCATACTTCAGAAAAAGCATCTTTTCTCACTAAATTTCAGTCTTGTCATGATTTCAGTATACAAGTGCTATTTAAATTGTGTAAGAGTAATTTTTCATCAAGTAACACCAAATACAGGTGAATATTTAGAGTATGAGACTTAGCAAAAGAAGGGAAGGAAAGATTTCATTTGATTATAAAAAACTTACGGTATCTTCAGGTAGGACAAAACCACAGATAAATTTGCAGGCTAACATTAGACAGGGAGCAATAAACTAAGACCTTGCAGTGCATTGGTAGGGATTGGTGTATGGTAAGCTGTGGGGATTTTCCTGCATACAGATGAGTGAGTGCATCTTTACTGTTTACCTTTGACTAATCTTGGCACATTTCCATGTTTTCCATGATAGGGTGTAGCATGAGATAAAGTCATAAACTGTACTGGGTGGAAGGGCTGTGTGAAGTCCAGGCTCCTCTGGTCTCACTTGCTGCCAGCTTCAGCAGGGGCAGGATTCTGCAAAACTCTCCTGGTTGTCTTTGGATATGTGTACTTTAAAATAGTAATTAAGTCTCTTGGCACTCTGAGGTTAAGAAGTAATAGCTAAAACTGCTTCATATTTTACTGCCACCAACTGGCTTGTTAAGTCTAGACTGGGTCTTGGTTCAAGCACCAGGTACCACTATTCCAGCTGTGCAAAGGGTAATGTGTGTTTATTTCTACCTGCTAGATCCTTTTGGCCAACTTCCTTGCTCAGACGGAGGCCTTGATGAAAGGGAAGACGCCTGATGAGGCTCGCAAGGAGCTTCAGGCAGCCGGACTGAGTGGAGAGGCTCTGGAGAAGCTCCTTCCCCACAAGGTACCTTGGGGGCTCAGGAGGTGCTGTGGCAGTGAGGGCTTTGCTGGGGGTGGCGGGGCAGCCGGGATTCGGTGGCACTGGTGGAACCTTGGCAGGGCACTTGGAACAGGCTGTGAGCAGCACTTTGGCTCTGGAGCCTTGTGGGGCATTCCAGGAAAGATGGGCTATCTCAGCATGCCCTGGGCTAGTGACCTTTGGGTTACTTTTAGCCCACAGTAACCAGCAATGGTGCTTGGAGACACATTTTCTGTTGTGTTTTTAATAAAACATGGAAGTTATACAACTTCATGGTTGAAGGCCTTGAAAGCTTTCAGGAGTTTGTATTTGCTGCTAATGCAAATAAGTTCAGTGTGGACTCCAACGAAAATAAAACATGTAAGTTTCTGATGCAAGTTTTACAACATACAAGATGACAATGTAACTCTTGTTTTGAAAGGTCTTTGAGGGAAATCGACCAACCAATTCGATCATGTTTACAAAACTCAACCCCTTTACCCTGGGAGCCATCATTGGTATGTAAATAGATTTCTCATCTGTGATTGCTTATGAAGATTTTCTGATCAAGTTCATTGATGATCTCTTTCTACTTATAGCCATGTATGAGCACAAGATATTTGTTCAAGGAGTTGTCTGGGACATTAACAGTTATGACCAGTGGGGGTAAGTTTCCTTGGTTTGTTTCTTGTATATTTGTTGACAGATTCTTGAATCTATCATGAGTTAGAGAAAAGACAGTGAAAAAGTTTTATACTTAGAGTTCATGATTATGGGATAGTTTTAAATTAAAACAGATTTTCTGGGAATAGGTTTCCATGCCATAATGCATTTATGTATAGGTTAGCTGTGCATAATAACTTGTAGATAACAAATTGGCTAATGACCTGTTTTAGTCAAATTTTTAAAAATACTATGAATGTAAAAAAGATGCAGTAGTGAGGAAAATAGTCAAGCAGGCTGAACACATGCTCTGAGAATTAGGAAGGAAAGTGTCTTCCCTATAGTGTGTGAAAAAAGAGCTATTTTACCTCTAGAAGCATTTAGTAGGCAGTTTGAGTGGCATCTGTTGAGCCACTCAAACTGCCTGCTACTGGTGGTCTGATTGACCACCTCTTATTTTTCCTGTAGTGGAGAGACAACATTCCTGGCAGAGGTCTGTGTATGCTGGAGCCCTTGGTTTCATGCAGGCTGCATCTGTGACTGAGGGCTGTGCTGGAGCTCCATGAGCACCACAGCAGCTTGGAGGAGTCTGTCACTGTGTCACTTAAAAATGAAAGACTTAATCAGGAGCTGATCAGATTCTTTCATCTGTAGTAATATGAACTGTACAACATACTGTATGTAGCTTAGGTAGAGGGATTGGGAAGTAAGATTTTTCAGGTGCAGTTCTGCCTATGCTGTGAGGGGTTGTTTTGAAGAGCACATTTGCTCTACAGATGTAGAATATCAGTTTACACTAAGCTACCTTAGTCTTTGTACGTGTTCTTCAGTGCTGTGCAACCACAGCACGTTCTATAACTGAATACTGTAGCAGAACCTGAGAATGGAAGACACTCTAGTGCAGCCTGATGTGTTTTAAGCCCTGAAATCAGGAATGTGGTAGAAATAAGTACAGCTTTTACTGTCACACATGATAATTCAGAATGGCATCCAAAACTGGAATGTGGGGATGCTGTAGAAACAGCCTTGTTTCTTGCAGCTGTTGGAATACCTTAGGCTCCAACACTGTGAGGCTGTAACTCCTTGATAGCCCACTGTAGTGCTGGGGATGCTTTCAGGCTGCAGCTCAGCTGTTCATTGTTCAGGTGACACAAATCAGTGTTACATGAGCACCGTCATGTTCAACAGTGGGCAGGAGCCAGCTGAATGCATTCTGCGCTGGGGCAGGCTGCATAACTAAAGTGAGTACTGAGGTGAAAAGACTCTGCTTAAGTTTTAAAAACTAAGTGTTCTCTTAGACATCCTGTAATTTGAACTGTCTGCTCAGCTAAGCAACTATGAGAACTCCAGTTTTTCATGAATGGCACTGAGTTTAATACTTTGACAGTAATTTTTGAGGGGTAAAGTATCAGTGTTCACTGGGAAGTTACTTTTTACTGGCATCAATTTTTAATATCAATGGCTTGTAGTAAATACAGTAAGTCAGTAGTACTAATACTGCATTTTTGTTCTTCTGCTTTTGTAAATGCAGAGTGGAGCTTGGAAAACAACTTGCCAAGAAAATTGAGCCTGAACTGGAGTCAGATGCTCCAGTGACATCTCATGATAGCTCAACAAATGGGCTCATCAATTTCATCAAAAAACACAGAGCTTGAAATTAAATACTTGGAGGACATCGACAATCTCACCACCAAATACCCAAATCTGTTGTAGTTGTGTTTTTTTCAGCCACTTTTAACAAAAATAGCACTTTACAGGTGTGTAGCTCTCTTCACTTGTTGCAGTTAATCTTGTTGCGTCAAGTGTTACAAATGAAACTAGTTTTGTGAGACCCTGAGGTTGTATAGTTGCTTTCTGTTTTTGTGTCTGTTAGTCTGTAAAGTGCAGGTGGTTTATTCCTCGATTCTGATCCCTCAACTTCCTTAAATAAGATCACCTACTGATACTAGAAAATAAAAGATACAATGGATGAGTAAAACTTCTTCACTCTATCTTTAAAGTGCAGCCCTAGTAACATTTGCCTCACTCACTGTGTAAGGTCCTCTGAAGCCAAGTAAGCTGACTTTTGTCTTTTTGAACTGGTTCTACTGTGAGCTGGAAACCAGAATGTGTTTAAAGAATCAAAGCTACAGCTGTAGGTTATTTGGTTAGATTTCATCCCTTTTGAGCAAGATAGTTTTTTTCCCAGTGCTACTGTGAAAATGCAAGTTTAAAAGATGTTTGGTAAAAGATTTCCTGTTTTGTCTGTAATGTATGTGGACAGCTATCCAAAAAGGAAGAAAGTTCCTGGAATGACAGTGATACTGTACTTGGAGAAGAAATGTATTTTTGGTATCCTCCAGGGGCAGTTTCTCACTGTTTAATCAGCCTCACTCTCTGACAACAACAATGAGAAAATAGAGAAACCTGCTTCTCAACAAGTTGTTTATCCTCTTTTGTTCTCTACTACTGTTAACCTCTGCTAGCAAACTGGCATGCTCTGGCTATTGTTCTGTAACACCTTTAATAAAGGTAAGACACAAGCATTGAAAGGAAACTTTGGTTCTCATACCCTCAACACTGCCTACACTGTGTGAGCTGGGCCCCCTTAGTTCCCGTCTTTGCTGTGCGGCTTCGCTGGCAGGGCCGGGTGCTGAGGGCTGAACCTCCCCGATGTGCTACCTGCACAACGTGCTTCGCCATCCCTCTGCAGGGGCTAGCATCGGCCCTGTGGAGCAATATGGCGTATGGAGCGTATGGCGCATGGTTACAAAAGGAGAACCCACTAGAGGGAAGCATCCTGTTCTTACAGGAGGCTTTAACCCTCTCGTCCCGCCGTGCGCAGGTGCTCAGCGCAGCCCGCTCCTCTCCCTCCGTAGCCCCGCGCGGCCNTCGGGCCTACGGACTTGCACCAGGGGCTGCTCTGTGCCCCAGCGCCTCGGGGCTGCAGGCAAACACAGCATCGAAGCAATACAGAAGCTTTTAAAAGAGCTGTTTTTCGCTGGAGTGCTTGAGGAGGCCACAAGTAAGGTGTGAGGGAGGGACTGTGGGTGCATTTTGAAGATGTGATTGTATAAAACCCATATCCCGTTCAAGAACCTGCTGTCAGTGACAGGAATTTTTTGTGGCCCTTGGGTCTCGCTATTCATGGGTCTGTGCTTTTGGGCACTCAGCACTGTTTTCTAGCCTGTGCCCTGACACGTCCTGTGAGCTTACACAGCCACTTTGTGACTCAAGTTTCTTGGGCTCCACTGAACTGGTTTAAATCCTTCTGTTTAATATCAAGCTGCCCCATTCCTGCAAGAATAAAAGCGATTTCTTCATGAATTGTGCTCTGGTAATGGGAAATTCCAACCCATCGAAGTCTGTCTGGGAAATTATAATGGGCAGGGCTGATAGGTCTGATGAAACTGTCATCATATACAAGAGAGCATGAAAGGTCATGATGTGCCCAAAGTAGGCAGAAACTTGTCATACCCCTAAACTGGTACTCATTTTCTAATCCTCAACCCATCCATTACCTACAAGACCTGTTCCTTGTGAAAGCCTCTGAGGAAATACTGCATGGAGATGCTTCGGATGATCTAAGTAAAGTTGATATATTTTACATTTGTAATGCTAATTTGACTATATAATCATAATAGTATCTCAATGTCAAAATTCATCTATGAAGGTATTTTAGGAGTTCTTAAGAAGGTAATTACTGCATTCATGGGAAAAATCTGATACTTAGAGAAAATTATGCTAAATTCATTTTGTATTCCCACTGGACATGTACTTAATATAGATTGTGTGGGTTTGAGTTTAATGGAGGAATATGTTTGTATAGCAGTTGATCTAAAAAGACTGTCTGAAAGAGCTATGTGTGTGAAGTGTCTTCTAGTCCTTCTGTTTAGAAGAGGATTTGGCAGGAATAATCAAAGAGTTTTGGTCAATTCACAGTGCTCTGATTTGCTTCAGATTTGATTCATGGTTCTGATTTCCAAACTATCCTGCACTACACGTGGAGTTCTGCAGACTTCATTAGCTTAGGCTGAAACATTGAAGGAGGATAAGCTAAATAAAGTTCCCAAGCTCTACCAAGAAATTCAATTGAACCTGTTACTGTTACGGAGGAATAAAGAGCCCGTACAGATCTGCAGTGATAGTGCTGCAGTGCTCAGGTCATGTCTGTATGGATCAGTCAAGTAAAAAGGAGATAGCTTTACCTCATTTGTTCTTTACCTATTTCAGGTATAGTATTTATGTTTAGATGTTCTTGAAATTCTGCTTTGGTAATTCCTGCTGTTATTTTTTTGTTTGGCTTCCAGAGAGAACAGTTAAGCAGCTTGGTTTATTAATGAAATCCAGCAGAGAAGAGCATGCATTTGGTTTCTAGCTCCGTCAAACTTTAATGCTAGTAACTGAATTGCTCTACTTTCTCTGAAAGAAAACTTCAGGTTTTTGTTAGTTTTTTGGCACATGGGGATTGTCGAAATAGATTAGATAAAAAGTTTTCCTAAAGCAAAACATTTTCAGAGGGCTTGTGTTGTCCAGATAATTTTTATGTCCTCATTTTTTCTTTTATGTTCCTTCTTAGATGGATTTTTCTGAAAGAAGAAAATGATAAAATCCTGATGTTCTATTAAAACAAGGTTTCCTAAAAACTGCTGGATGTACTTGAAATTTCAAAAAGTATACTCACAAAAGAATTTCTACTCAGGTTGTCATAGTCACTGGATTTTACTTGGTGGTGGTTTCACAAGTAGGCACACTTTTGGGATTTCTTGAAACTATTTTTTGAGATTTACGTAGCCTTTCCTCTAGGGAAATATTTTGAGCCCAGACCAGTAAGTCTGATGTGGAGAGGGCACTTGGTATGGCTGTCTGTACTGAACAGGGCTATCCCTGGCTGGGAGAAATGAAAGGAGCTGGGGAATAGATAATTCTTGCAAAGTCTGGAAGCAGGGTGCATGGAGGATGCAGCTGAGGGAAGAGCTAGATGTCAAGGAGTTGGCCTGTGACCCTGATTCTGGAACGCTCTCAAGTATGTGGTTATTCCTAGAAAGGCTGAGCTCTGCCTTTCATCATTAGCAACAGTCACAAGAGACAATATCTGCTGGAAAGATCCCTCACAGAGGATAAAAGCAGAGCATGTCGTTTGCTGTTCTGAGTGCTAGTGAACTGCAAAAAAACGTTAAATAAATCTGGAGTAGCAGTTTCTGGTTGAATATTTCTGTGTGGCTTTGGACTTACTAAAAATACCACTTTTGTAATTTTAAGTCAGTAAGGGGATAACCAATGAGTTTGATGAGTTCAGACCTTGACTCTGACTTTTCATAAAGTTTTCAATTTACAGTTGATTTAAATTTATTTGGAAACTCTTGGATTCAGTCAAGGGCTTTGCTGTGCTAGCAGAGCTGCTCATTTTAGAACTGTTTCTCCAGGCTTTCCATGAAATGCAATATCATATTTTTTCAGCTATCTTGACAAATCTGTCCAGTTTTGTTGTGCTCTTGATACTTTATTTAATCGGGTTTATTTTTTCTTTATTTGGTTTATTTTCCAAAACCCATTATAGATATCTACACAAACAACAAAAGAGCAGTTGGCATAGCTCTGTGGCTGGGTAGTCTGTACTTTAGCAGCAGTGTTTCCTGAGCTGCTTAAGAAAATCAGTATTACAAAAGCCAGTACAGGGCATGAGGGCAGAGCAAGAGGGGTCAACACTTTGCTCCCTTGCAACAGGACAAGAGGAGATGGCCTCCAGTTGCACCAGGAGAGATTCATGTTGGCTACCAGGAAAAATTTCTTCACTGAAATAATTATCAAGTTTTGGAACAGGTTGCCCAGGGAAGTTAGGGAATCACTGTCCCCAGAAGTGTTCAAAAAACATGTAGATGTACATGGACATGGTTTAGTGGTAGACCTGGCAGTGTTAAGTTAATGGTTTGGCTTGATGATCTTAAAGGTCTTTTCCAATCTTAATGATTCATGGATCATCTAGAGCCTCACCGGAGTTCTCAATAAATAATTATCAGTGTTAATTTTCCATGGTCTTTTAACATGAATGACATAATTTTGAGCTGGGTGAGTTATAATGGTCTATACCCTAAGTCATGTTCGATTCTAAGCTCATGTAACTGCTATGTGTAATCACAGTGGATTTTAGGATGACAAAGAAGTGAAATTAAAATGAGTATGGGGACTTCACCTGCTCTAATCTTAGAGCTGTGAGCGTGGTATAAGGACTAGTGGCCAAGGTGTACAGCTTGGGTCAAATCCTGCTTGGTTATACTTCTACTGAATTGAGACTTTACTGAGGAGACTTACTGTCTTAGAATTCATAGCTAGGATGTCTCATTGACTTCAGTACACAGTGGTCTGTGCCTTGGATTTTTAACTGAAGTCATGAGGAGATTGGGGTGACCTGGATTATGTGGCAAAGATATTTTGGACTATTTCAACCTAGTTACAGATCTACCTCCCCACAGAATGGGAGTTAAATGGGAATCTGCAGTAAGAGGCAGATGCACAGGCAAGGAACTTACAGTGTAGCATATAGGGTCTTTCTAATCTGGCCTCATAATGCTTTTCAGAGGTGAGCAGCATTCAATAATAAAAAGCACCAATTTTGTTTGAAATGTGTACCTTTGGAGCTAAATTAAAGTTGTAGAAGATGAATGATGCTGTAACTGTTTGATGTAAAAGAGATCCTGTAGTAGTGCACTTCCTTGCAAAAAACATTTTGCTGTTAAATAAGTTTAAAATGGAACAAAAATAATATGGTGGAGTCCTTGAATTATTTTCATAAGACAAAAGCATAAATAGATATTTAAAATAGACATATAGGTTTTACATATATAAAAATACATTAAACTTCTTTTCCCTTTTAAAGCCTTGGAGATCTTCTTTTTGGGAGATACTGACATTCCCTTCATATTGGGTGGATTTACCGCAAGGAAAGCTGGAGAAAACTTAAAAGTGTCCGGTTTTATTTAAAACCTTGGTGGTCTTTAACGGCTGCCCCACAGTTCCAGCCTGGTACAAACTTAAACAGAGCTCTTTGTTGCTCTTGAATGTGACATAATCCTTTCATCTGGCGTGCTGAATGAAGTATGCACATGGCTTTTTTGCTACCCCTGCTGGGCTGCCTTGTTACACCTTCAGAGCAAACCAGCCCTAGTAAAAAAGCTTGGGCTCTGTCATCCACCCTAATGCCAATAAACAACAGATAACTATGGCATCTTTTGGCTTTAAAATGCTGCCCCTCATTAAACTTGTGTGTTGAGGAAGGAAACGGCTCCCCAGATCATTGTTTCTTGCAGATACAGAGTACATTTTTTTGTTGTTTGCATGTTTGCTAATTTGAAGCTCTTTGAAGAATCCTACAGGGAGATCAAAGACAAAAGATTAGAACATTTTTAATAAAGTGAAGGAGGATCAGGTTAGATCAAAGGGACAAGCTGACAGGAAATAAGTAGGTGCCGTTGTTGGCTGACACTTGCATGCTGTAGGGTGATTTCTGTGTTAATGTGAGGTCAGAAGGAGGATTGCTTTACATCTTATTGTCTCCAGACTTTGCTGACTGGGTGTGTCTTTGTATTTCACTTTAATCTCAAAAATTAAAACCCATAAAGTCACAGTTTGGCTCAGCCACATGATTTTTCTAGTTATTTAACTTTGATTTTGAAATAAAAATAAATTTTGGAATGCACCAGCAGGGTATGGAGGTAATTAATTGGCCTGCAAGGGGATTCAGCTACAGGAACATTTGTTATCAGAGGCACTGGGCCTCAATCACCCCCACTGTCATTCTGCTGACTTTAAGGGAATTAAGTCTTACCCCACTGTCTCAAGAGGAAATGTATTTTCTTTACATACACACCAAAGGCTCGCACACTCACAGGTTGTATGGCTGTAGATAAACCAGTACAATGAAATTAATATATCCCCTTCAGTTTCTTATGCAGTTTTATTAGCATAGAGCTGCTAATTGGACAGAGTTTATTTCTCTGAGAGACTGAAGTTGCAGCACTAACTGGAATGGGCTCACCGGCCTCCTTGTGAACTTAAGTGTGTAGGTTGTGGTGGGTGCAGGGTTGGCTTTGGCAGCCTGGTATCTGTACATCAGAAGTAAGGTGCCCCACAAAATACCCCTTTGAATAGTAAATCACCTTTCTGCCTGATGTAGCTAGAAGCTAATGTGAGGATAGTCACAGGAGACCAAGCAGATTTCTTTACTATATGATACATGGGTGATTTTGTAGTTTCACAAAGCTTGATCTCCCCATATGTCTTCACAGATGAAGAAAATAAATAAATGCTAAAGAGGTTTCTGTGTCTTTGTGTCTGTGATCATGAAACCTCATCTGAAAAGATGTTTTCACATGAAGGTGCAGGATTTGGCCCACAGAAACAATTTTGTTTTGTTCCACAAAGGCTAATAGCACTGCTGGTAACACTGGTTTTCTGCTACATTCAACTACACATGTAGCTGCTCTTCCAGCACTGAGGGTTCTTCTGCTCTAACACAGAAGGGCACACCAGTAGTTAGGTACCTTACTGGGCATGGTGCAAGCAGTAACTGCCTTTCTTCAATCCAGTCATGTTAAATCAAATTAGCAGGTTTTGGTATGGCCTTAACAGAAAGAGCTGTGCTCAGCCCCTTGCTTAGTACTAGAATACAGATAATAATTGTACTTAATTAGAGAAGTATTTTTATTGTATTTTGTTATTTTTGTCTTGCAGTTGGTTATGTAAATGAGCAATCATTCTACAAAAACAAAGGAAAGTATTCTGTAAATTAAAGTTACCCAAACTTTTTTGGGACAAAGTGAAACAAATGGGAAGAGATACATGTTTGTAAACTGAAGAAACTTTGTGAGTCTCAAAGGGCTGTAAGAAAGAGCACTGGGTTTGACTAATGTGCATCAGTTGGAAAAAGGGTTCCTTTGCCCTGCCTGTGCTGTGGCTGAGCAGAGCTGTTCTCTCCTGGAGCACATGGCTTGAAGCCAGAACTTCACATGCTGCACCGTTGATTGCTGCTTCACACATTCCTCATCGAGGGGTCCTAATGGAAAGCCGCATATCAGACTGTGGGAAGGGCTGCTGTTCTGGATGCAGTCAGGATCACTTCACAGCGCAGTCTGTGAAGATTCAGTTTTGGGACACACGATGACCCCCCAGGGTCATGTTGGCAGTGCATTAAGCCAACAGTGGAGAATTACATGGGAAGGAGATAACATAGTTTGCTTTTGAACATTGTGTCATTTTTTATAGTTGGTTGTGTTCCATGGAGCTTACTGGGTTGCCAGGCTCTTAGTTTTTGTGATTGGTAGAATCTAATTTAAATTGCTCTTAAGTCAGAAATGTGCAGCATTCTGACAGAAAAAAAAGATTGAAGACTTTTCAAATAGCCCAAATGCTTCTGTGTGCCCCTTGTAGCAGCCATGTCCATCTACCTCTGTACCCACTTAGTCCCTGGTGAGTTCCTTGTTGACTTGGCTTTGGTGGAAAATATGCCTTGATGTGCTTCTTTAGGCTTTTGGATTTAGAAGTGGCAGGTCATTCTTTTAGAGATTTATCTGTCCAGCCAAAACATTGGATTTTTGCCTAATTTTAGGCATTGCATGGAGCTCTTTTCTGCAAAAAAATACAGTCATAGGAAAAAGACTGATTGCAAAAAGGAATAGTGCTTGGGTAGTAGAAAGCTAGGGATCTTTGGGATCTCAATAGTGGACGGAAATATCTCACTGAAGTTGTGAAGGATACTAGTGAGTTCATCTGAACATAGGCTTCTGGATTATAGAAGTACAGGAAAAATAGGCCGTGTCCAAATCAGAATAATCTGGATTTGTAAATTGATTCAGTTAAATTTATGTAATCTTTTAATATATACAACACCATAAACCTACAGGCATTGCAGGAGACTGATAGGATTGGAATGTAGCAGAAATTCAAGGTACTGAAAGCAGTTTAGTAGTATGAAAAGAAATGGAAGAAAAAGAGAGTCTCTTTTAATGGAGAGGTGCAAAGCGGGGAATAAGGATGTTGACAAAGTGTTATGGTAACAGAAAATTCAGTGATGAAATGCAGAATTCCCCGAGGGAATCATAAATCAGCTTTAGTCTACAAGGTATGTTGGTTCCTAAACCAGCAGGAGTCTGGTACCTAAATAGCTTTGCAGTCCAGTCCCAGATGCTTTACTTTGGACTTTTCACTTTAGGTTTCATGTGGTTTTAAATTTAACAAGGCACTCGTTCCTTTTGAACCAAAGCATGTTAATAGTGTCCTTAATATATTTATAAAGGAAGGAGTCTTGAAGGGTAGCTTGGTATTTTTCAGAGTTCAGAAATGCTAAGTGTTTTAATAAAGTAGAAAGCATTAAGAAAAGGTTGAAAAATGACAGGGAGTGTCAAGCTGAGACTGAATAACTTTGGAAGATTTGATTTATCCCATGCTTGAATTTTTAATGTGTCTTTTTGTGGTTCTGTGGATGTGTGGCTGCAGGGGCAGGGTACTGAGTATGTGTGATCCAAACAGAGACACAGCAGTTTACTCGTTGATGAATACATCAGCCAAGGGCGATGTGAGGTTATCCCGTGTGGATGCAGATGGGAGGGCTGGAGCGGAGCCGCAGGACAGCAGCCCGTGTCCACTAGGTGGTAATGCTGGGTGCGGAATGGGCTCCCTCCTGCTCCGGGGGCTTGCCGCGCTCCCTGCTCCTGCAGAGGAATTTCGAACAGTAATTAATGAGCCCTCGGATCCGAGAATCTACTGCCTGTTCAAGGAAAGCAGGACTTGAAGCTGGTGGCAGTGCACCAAAGACTCGTATAGATGCACCTTATGCAGTGGTACACGTCTGTAATTTCTCTATGTAAGTTTTGGAGTGGTTTCTAAAGTTGTTGACCATTAACTCTACAATAGCTGTGTTCAGCACCTGTTATATTTAAAAAATCTTCCTCACAGTAAATTATAGTCTTTGGTCCCAATAATACACAGAACTGAAGGAACAGCTGGATGACAAAGTGCTGTCACTGGTGTCAGTGTGAAGGAAAATTTACTTGAACTGATTTGTGGGGGAAAAAATGCTGAGAGGCATTTAAAATTAACTCAGTACAGCAATCTGTATGCTGAAGCCTTTGTTTAATAGTAGATCCTGGTGTCCTTCCACAATGTCAGGTTAGAAATTAACCCAAACTGAAAAGGGAATTCGGGGAAGGAAGAGTGTGATTATTGGATCTAGAATTTGGAGAAAATGATTGAAGAAAAATTTCTGTGGATCTCCTGACTGTAGAAATCAGTTACATTTCTATTCCTTTTCATGAAGATAGAGTTACCAGAAGCAAAACATTTCATAGATCAAACATTTGGATCTTTCAAGATTAACTGCATAGCATTACTCCTTCCTGCAAAGTCTAGGGATGCCCACTGGAAAACTCCTGCATCAGTCTTGAAACAGCATGTAGCAGTTTCATCTTACTTTTCACTGGTGAATCTATGAAACAAGCCGTGTGTAGTAGGACCATAGATAGAGACGGGCTCTGCCACAGTCCTGCTGTGAAGGTCTGTCCCTGGAGGGGCTGCAACCCCAACTTATGTTGCAGTAGAAAGTAAAAATCCTGGGATTTTTTTTTTTTTTAATAGAATTTCAGAAAATTCTGAAAAATGTGTTTGGGAATATCACCCTGAAAAAATTCTAATTTTGAACTCTGTATAAATATTTTAAAATGCAAAAGAAAATGCAGCTTTCAATGGACAAATGTTGAGGTTCAGTGTTGTATTCTGGGTCCTCTGGTCCAGGCTTTGCTCAGGCAGTTCTCTATGTTCATGCGTAGCATTCACTTGAGAGAGACAATTTCCCTCAAATTTCTCAATTTTGGCCACATTTCTTGGGGAAGTGGGGAGCCAACTTCCACCCCAGATGTCAGGAAAGTGTGGGTGGCACTGGACAGCCCTGCCTTGCAGTAGAGTCCTGGTGTTTATTTGAACTTGGGGAGTCTGCAGTGTTGATGGAGAAGGGAGTGTGGCTTGCCAGGCCCTGTCTGCAGGTTCTGCAGGTGCCAGTGCCTGCCGTGGGACAGGCAGCAGGGGGGCTGAGTCCCGTGTGCAGCCATGGGATTGTTCTGCGTTATAGTGACCAAACAGCCTCTTGTCACACCCACACTGAGGTTATGAGGAGTTGGTAAGGCTGACACAGTTCCAGGTAATGAGAAAAATTGCAAGCCACAGGTGGGGAGAACCACTATGCCATTGCATTTTGAGGGAATTGGCTGTATTTTATTTTTTCCCCCTGCAGTCTGAGCTCAGTCTGGAGTCAAGCTGTGCGATTGCTGCTTTCTTCATCTTGCCTCTTCTCTCTCAGCCAGGTGTTTATCTCCCTTCAAGTGTTGATATAGTTCAAAGTACACTTAAGCCCCAGCATTAACTGTAGACTCAAAACAGACCAATAATGTCACTGGTATAAATGAAGGTTTACAAGAACAATAGATGTCACTGTTTTAATGTTGGCAATAGAGATTACTCATATCCTTTTTGAAGCAAATTTTGTATTTCTGCAGTACACTTTGTTTTTCCCAATTAGATTTCTTGTCAGGCTGTGTTGTGTAACTTAATCTAATTTTGCTAAGCCTGTCATTGTAGAAAGAAACCAACATTAACAATACTAAAACTTGGTTTTCATGTTCTTGATCCTGCAATCTCACCCACAGAGATAGCACTTTTGGTTGGTATAGAGCCCACTAGTTTAAATGCATTTCTTTGTGTGCATAATGGCTTGATTGAGCAAATCAGTGCCCAGTCAAGAAATGTACTTGCTAAGATTCACTTGGAGTAGAAAATATGTCTGTTAGAGCCTGTCAGATCTACAACATATCTTGCCCTGCCCAACTGTGTTTTGACTCTAAGCAAAATATAGTTCATCTTTATGTGGGAGATTTTTTTCCTTTAAAAAAAAATCCTGTTATATATTTTTTTTTACTTATCTGTACTTAACTTAAGTTTTTTACTACCTATATTTGATGTAATTGTCATTTGCTGTTTTCAACTTACCTCTAATACCTTATGTTTATGTGACTGGAGAAAAAAACAATTTTCTTAACAAGTCAGAATTATATTTTGGCACTACTGAGCTTCTCCCTCAAAAGTAAAATATTAAAATTAAGTGGAATGAGGTACATCACCTAATATGTTAATTATGGAGACAGACAATCATTAACTTTTTAAAAGATCTTGCGACTAATCCAAGATTATAGAAAACAAATTATATTTTTTTGCTTGTATTTTGTTATTTAAAAATGTGTAAATGCCTTGTGGATGGGATTTGAAAAATAGGTACAACAATCTCAATTTTGTAAAGAGTATATACAGTCTTTGTATACAACTTTGACAAAATAATAGGGTTTAACGCTAGGATAAGCTTGCTGAAATATTTGAGCAGTTCTCTCTAGAAAATGTTAATTAAAACCTTAATATTGTCAGAAAAAAACTCAGATTGGTGTTTTCATAATTAAAAAAAAAATCAGTGAGACAATTCTTACCTAAACCAGTGTTTTTAAGACTTTGGATCTATTACCTGTTGCTGGTACCAGAAAAGACATGGAAGAATATTCAAAACACGGTAAAGCCCCACAGTTATAGTGCAAGTATTTGCTTGGGGAGAGTAGAAATACTGAAGCAAGTAGTGCATATCCTACAAATGAGCAGGGCATTTCTCTTCATTGTACACCTGATACTGGCATTAAATGCTCTGGGATCAACAAGATGGCCACAAACCCCTGTCAGGAGATGTGCAGGGCACAAAGGTGAATTTGGCCTCTGCCATTTGGGAAACTCTCCCTGCCCTGGCCTGTGCCAGTGCTGATGACACAGGGGACACACTGAGGACGTGATCATGTCTCTGAGGTGTCACCGTCCCAGGCTGGCCATGGTCTTGTGTAGGAGTCACTTTCAGTCACACAGTGAGAATGAAGAAGCATAAATTTGGAGGAATGTTGGGGTTTTAGGAGGCATTTCCTCAGCACACTCCATTTTTTGCTTTTCCTAAGTTTTGGCTATTATTGATTAGAGAGTCTGTGGTCACTGAGGAGTAAAAACACCAAAACCAGCCGCAACCTGTGGCAGGTCTCACCTGAGGGAAGGGAGCAGTTTCAAAGGATTGTGTCTCACCCTGAGTAGTTGCTTACAAGCTCCACTTTGGGCTTTTTTGAGGCATGAGAGGGAACTTGTTTAAGCCTCTTGTTTAAGACTACAGGTGTTATAATCTCTGGCTTCCAAGGGAAAACCAGTGCTTTTTACTGGGGAGTCCTGTGTCTTATTTGTGCATTTTGAAAGGATATAATAAATACCAACACTTACACTTTTTACATCGAAAGGCAGAGCAGTCTCTGTGTGTACTGTGGAACCAAGGATCTCTTACTTTTTTTTTTACACCTAATTAATTGATAGATAAATCACATATTCTCTTGTACTCCATATTTCCTGTCCTTTTGTAAAATGTTGTCTTTGTAGGTACATGTAATGCTTGTTCAGCATGCAGAAGGCAGATGAGAGGGGAAAGAACTGACCATGAGACATTGAATGTTTCAGACAGTTGCTCTGTATAGTTACATTACTACGAAAGGAGAGATCATCTTGGCATGTGCTGGTTTGCTTTTAAATAGTAGTAGATGTTTCTTAAAAGGCAATGGGCATGTGAATGTTGGAACTGGACTAAAGCAAACAGGCTTTCTCCTTTGACAAGCTTACAGTTCATTAGGGTAAATTACCCAGTACTGAGCTCCCTGTATGATTAGATGGTTATGGGATCCAACCTAATTAGTTTAAAGCTGGCTTGGGTATCTGCACAACATAGCGGTTATTTTTGTGCTGCTGTGCAGACTTAGTCTAAAGTCTTCATTTGAAATCCATTAAAGTCAAAGCAGTTCTTTCTGTTGGTTGAATAAGATTTGCATCAGGCTGAAAACATGTCAAGAGTACAGTACAGAAAACAGAGAGCCTGGCAACGTGGTCCAGGCCTGGCATGTTTATGGGGATGCAGCACTGTGGGGAGGGGGCTGGGAATGCAGGCACAGGGTGGCACGGCATGGGGGCAGCAGGCTTAGGGGCCAGGCCGGCAAGCAAAGGCAGGGTCAGCAGCTGCCATAAATGGCATGGAAGGAGCAGCCAGGGGAGGGAGCAGCTTGAGGGAGTAGGCAGCACAGCCATCTAAATATTCAAGTCTTCCTTTTCCCACTGCATGAAATGATTTGCTGTAGCCGACACTCTTTAAAGAAATCCATCCTGACAGCAGCAGGGGAGCAGCAGGTGAGCCCCAGGGGCTGGAACAGACAGTTGCTCTTCAGACTGATGGAGACATGACCATGCTAAGGAGTGATATGCTTCTAAAAAAAAAAATCTGAAAAAGCATAGCAAGCATATTTTAGGGCAGGATGGAATGTTTGCTCTATTAACTAGTCAAAACAGGATTTCTTTGTGTTCCTCACAGCCCTGCAAAGGGAACTCCCTTTATGAGAATTAAGTTCTTTGCCTGTATCTTTATTACCCAACGTATACCATCTTCAGGAGTTTCACTAGCGTTAGCTGATTACACTCTCTGCTGTGGATTAAAGAAACTGTTTTGTCCTGACCTGACTGGATACAGAATCAATAGGGTCGAAATTAGACAGCTTGCTCAAAACCTGAAGGATTTGCGATCAGAGTTGACATCACAATACTGTTCTGCTCATGTAGACAGGACCATAAGATCAGCAGAAGTCGTGTTTTCATCAAGCGTTGTCCACTGCCACCATGTGTTTGGCATTTTTTAAAATTCTAGAATGGGCTTCAGAACACCCACTTCACACTCATCTACAAACTGCAGGTTGCAAAACACATCCTGTAACAAAATTCAAATTGTTATCTCATATAAAAGATCAAAAGCTGTGAACTGCCATGTCCCACTGAAAGAGATCTGGAGTGAGAGCTTCATTCTGGTCTTAGATCCTTACATTAACATGAAACTTGTTAAGTGACATTCCCAGATTAACTGGAAAGCAAACTATGCACTACAGTACACAACAAGACAAAACAGTTATTGTTCTGTCCCTTAACAATATGATCAGATTTAAAAGTTTTGCCTAACCCTGTGCATCACAGGTGTATAATACCATAAAAAACATGAATATCCTGATTGTGTAAAATGTTTGCTGCGTCAGGGAAAACACATCAATATTCCTTCTTCCACCTCACATCCTAAAAAGTTGTATGTTAAAGGGAGAAATATATGCAATTTCCTAGCTTATTTTGGACAACAAGTGTACAGCACAGATATGGTGTAACAAACACAATCTCCTTAACATTAAAAGACCACATTTAAATCAGACAAGACTAAACTAAGCAGACCAGCCTCCCTCAGCCTCACACCTGGTCTCTTGTATTGACATTGCCTCATAACTCTGAATCTTCTATCCTTTTTCATATTTCCTGCTTGAATTAAGGTTATCAGAACCATGGTGGTTTTTTTCAAGGTTTATACCAACGGAATATGCAGCAGGAATATGTCATCTCTGCTTTAGCCAGAGTTCCCACTTTGAGACCAGTGGATTGGGTGAATAATTTTGGCCATACTATTTCATGGGATGCTGCTTCCCCTGCAAACCACCCCATCAAGGAGGGAGTTGTGGCCTGCTGTTTTCAGGCCAAAGGCAAAGACTTACTTCTAACTATTTACAGTGCACACAGCCACTCTATCCATTGGTTTGTCTTGGAGCTCTGCTGTTATTACTATTTGCCATTCTCAAATGGATGTGTCATCTGTGGATTTAATAACCAAACAGTTTGAACTTTTTTCCAGTTTATAGGTAAAGATGCTAAAAAACCTACTGTCAAGAACCAACCCTGTGTGATGCCATTAAAAATACAGCTAATTAATGATGAGTCTCCATTGACAGCTGTATTTGTGGAGCCATTGCTGAGGTGGTTAAAATGACTGAACTCCAGCCAGGTTGGTTGCAATGGCTGATACTGCTGCAGCTGCACCACTGCTGTTTGCTTCTCACTGGTGTAAAGAGCTTCCTGCTTGTTCCCAGCTGCGTTACCAAACTGTTTCTTCTTGGGATGAGTGCTTTGGCTTTAACCCTCATTCAAAAAGTGGGATGAGAAGGAGGACCCATTCTCTGTGAGGCTGACCCATCTCTATGGCCTCTCAACTGGCCTAAGGCCAAGAGAACCAGTCCAGTGCATGTGCTGTGCCTGCCTTGGCCCCGGGACGCACAGCCACTTCTGCTTGGTGCTTGGGACAGCTTGCATTGGCTCTTTGACTGCCAATTCCCGAGCACTGGCAAGGGACCACTGTGCTCCTTTGGCTTCGGCTCTTCTCAGGGTCCTTAACAGGCCTGTGAAGTATTTTCTCCCAGCCAGGTGACTCAGCCTGTGTTGTCAGTGTATATCAGCACATTGCTGAAGAACCTCCTCATTGTTTAGGGAAGAGCTATGGACTGGGGATTGCACAGCGATGTGCATCTGCTTGTTGACTGCCTTTAATGCACAAGAGACTTCAAGAGAATAAATACTGGCTTCCTCCAGAGACGTCTGTGCCCAAAACACAGCTCTGGCCTGCATAACTCAGGGGACTTATCCTGGACAGTTCATGGAGTTCTGTAGAGAAGAACAGCATCAGGTGCAGGGTCAAGGCTGGGATGCCCTCGAGATCCTAGCTTTTAGGGGCCCGTGGTATCACCAGACTGAGTTATTGCTCTTCTTCAGCCTATGATAAACTATTTAATTCCTTTATACTATGTTTTGCCCTTGTGTTTCCACATGCTATAGAGCTGAAAGTAGACAGAAAAAAATGATGGAATAATGTCATACCTAAAAATAGACATAAAAATTTCTCTGTTAGCCATTTATTGTAGTCTGTATTTTTCAGAGTTGAGGTTTTAACCTCATTCCTGCTGTACTATAATGAATAAGATGCCTAGGAGACAGGAGACTGAGCTAGAATGGATACTGAGGCTGAAGACTGAGCTGCACATTTATGTACATGCTATAGTCCTCACATCTGTGGCTGTAACCATTTTTATATATGGTTATATGTAGTCCTGCCACATCTCTAAAACATCTTAAGCAACTGCTGCTCAGAGCCAAGGCCAGTTTGCTATTGAAGCCACGTGAAACTGAGAGTCTGAGTGGTGGCTGCTGCCTGACAAGGTGACAGCATTGTTGCTGTAGCGACTGCACGTTAGTAAAGAAACAGAAATGGTTTTGGTGTCATTTTTGTCTGCAAAGCCCAGACAGTACAGCACAGTTCAGTGACTGGCTTGGGATGTGCAGACCCCCTTGCTTGTCTTGGTTTTTTGGTGGTGGGGTTTTTTCTAACAATGCAGTTTTTCACTTTACATTGATGAAAACATGGGTTGTGTTTGCTAACAACAATTGAATGAAACGTAGCATGAAGTATGATGATAACTGATAAAAAGACAAATATTGGTGGTCCT
Organism: Rhipidura dahli; assembly: GCA_013399225.1. NCBI lineage: Eukaryota > Metazoa > Chordata > Aves > Passeriformes > Rhipiduridae > Rhipidura > Rhipidura dahli. The sequence continues at coordinate 336,526 of VXAC01004230.1, forward strand.
TCTCTCTACGAAACATGCCACATGAAAACAGAAATGTAATCTGGAATAGGCTTCATTCATTCAAACATCAGTGAAATCCCCAAAATCTATTAGCTATAACATGGGGAATATGTAAGCCTAATATAGCTGTTCTTTAACCTACAAAAATACCATTCTAATAATACTACCTTGAAGACATAAAGCAACCCCTTATTATGGTCTTTGGTTTGGGTTCACTTCCAATTTTTAGATATAATTTCACTAAGGGATCAGTAGCTTATAACTGGACACTTCACAGTTCCTCTATGTGTTGCTCAGGAAATAAAGTGTTTGTTTTGGTAGAACCCTTTGTAGAAACCTCGAGTTAGAGGATTTTTTCACTTGTTTTAAAGTATTTTAGTTTTTTTTTTTTGGTTTGCATTCCTTCTGATGCTGCCCTGGCTACCTTTATAAACATCTGAACAGTTACTCTGTTTCAGATACAAAGAACAATAGCACCTCAAACGCAGTGAAAATACCAAATATTGATCTGTCCCTTGAATGCCAGAAAAGCTCAGCAGGAGGCATACAAAATATTTCTGAAAAATGATAGCTTATCACCTGCAGACCTGGAGATTGCTGTCTATTATTACAGAGACTAGCTGGGGGGCTTCAGTGACCTCCAGCTTTCAGCTATTTGTGTCTCTTTCAAGGCAAAGAGAAAAAAATCTCAACCCTCCCCACAATGTTTGCATTCACCTCATTTCCCGTGTCTTTCACCTAAGTTATGGAGGTGCTCTGAAATACATCAGCCATGGTGATGCAGCAGCATCAAAATTTCACAACAGTGGTGGGAGCTGATGCATGAGCTGCTTTCAGAGTAAAGATTTGGCTGCCTTGTTTAAGCCCTTGCAATATCCTTCTCACTTAATCAAGTGGGGTGGTTTTTGGAGATGTGACTTGCTACATACATGTTTAAAATCAAGCTGCACTTAAATGCTAATTGCATTGTGTACTCTGATGTGGTGATTATTTCCCTGTTAAAAACATGCTTGTGTTAACCTGAGGATACCAGAAATGTTAATGCTGCTTTTCCAGTCAAATTTGGCCCTGTGGGGGCAATGAGGATTTCTGTTTGCTCTTCCTGGCTTGTCAGGTTGCAGTGGCTAAACACTGCTGCTGAGAGGCACTTGCCAGCCACCACAGGTTGCTCAGGGAGCTGGAAGAGTCTCTGTAATCTCCAGAGTCATCCTTTTTGGAGAAACAGAGACCATTTCTAGTTTGGCCTTCTCTTTTGGACAGGTCTTGTGTGGTTCCAGCAGCCCATTTCCCCAATTCTTGGTGTTCCCCTGGTATTTGCCAGGGGGGCAGTGGGTTCTGGGCTACTGTTGTGTCAGCAGACAATGGAAAGTGTGGTGTTTGAGTGAACAGCTGAGGAGAATTTGAACCCTGAGCTTGTGGTGGAAAGTGGAAGAAAAGATGATCTGTGAACGGTGAATCTGCCACGAGATGAAGCGTGCTTGAGAACACCCATTCCATGCAGCCCCTTAGGATTGTGCTGCAGGACTCCAGTGCAGTGTCTCTGTGTGTTGTGGAAATGGGTGGTACAGCATGGAGGTGGCAGTGCCACTCTTTGGTGTCACACAGCTTTTCTGCCTGCCTTCATTTTTTGTGGTCATGAGGTAGTAGTGAGTGATATTATCCCCCTTTTACTGTCACAACTCTGGGTAATAACTGTTATAACAATTCCACAGACATTAATTCAGCTGAAAGAGCTAACCTGAAGGTTTGTATGGATACATGGTGGTATGCAGTCAGTGTGTGTGCTGGCTTGGGGAATGCAGTAGGAGCTGTTACCTTCACTTTACAGCTGTAAATTCAAGTGTGCCTGTCCCTGCTTCCACTCATAGGAAAGGTGCTAATACTCTTAGGTCTTCCTTATTTTCTGGAGAGAAAATGGGTAGAAGGCAGTATTTGGGATGGGGTAGGTTTAGCTCTTGGCTTGGTAGGGAAACCTGCCTGATGAGCGGAGGGACAAACAAGAGCTGAGCACAGCTGAATTGGGTTTCCTTATGTGCTTGTGAAGCTTAAAGATACCAGCACAGAAGGTAGGTTTGCCTGAGTAAAATGATTAATTCCCATGTATGGCATAAATCCACATAAAATTACTACTTTTTAAAATTTCACAGTTAAAAATATCATATCAATGTATGTTAAGAAGTAAATTTCCTGCAACCCAGTTGATTTTTTTATGTTCTACTGCCAGGTATGCTCTAACTACTTTTACAGTCAAGGTGATATCTCTGTTCTCTTGTCTTAAGCACAAAAATAGGTACCTTGTGGTCCCTTTTAAAATGTCACATCAGTTACTGTCACAGCTGGGCCTTCTTCATGTCCTTTTTGTTTAGCTTACTTAGTCATTTCAATACACTCATTGTGTATACCTGTAGTGTACTCAGGACTTTGCTAACATTTCGCGCAAACTGTTAGTCTGAATTAGCTATCCGTGTCAAACACAGGGCCATATGCACCCCTGCTGTGGCCCACAAATAATGAATGGAACACTAAAGCTCAGTTTATCCCCGTATGCTCAGAGTCTGCCACTGGGAAGAGTTTTTTTTGAAAACTGTGGAAATAAAACTCAAACAAACCAATACTGAGAGCTTCAAATCTCTATCTCTCTCTCTCTTTTTATGACACAAAACCTACATGTTCTCCTATGGTTACTAACACCTGAGATATTTTAATTTTTTTTTATGTCTTCCAACCTGTTTTCCTCTCCTGTATAAAAATAGTCAGTTCTTGTAGAAATTGCTGTGAGAACTAAAATTTAGGTTTTTTCCTTCTGTTTTTCAACAGAGGGAGCTCTAAAGAAGGTTATCTTTCCATTGAAAGAGTAAACAGACTGCATCTTCAAAAGTGCTTGAGGAAACAGCAACTCCAACTTGCATGCCTTTCATGATCATGTTTCTAAGTGAACTCAGCCCAGCCTTGAATTCTCTAACAAGAGAGAGTTTTCATTGATTCCTGTGTCGAGGCTGGTCTGTAGCTTTTCCTTGCTTGATGAGAGTCACTCTGGAAAACTCATCTTACAGACCTTCTTCCCTGGGGACACCTGGGGGCTCTGCTCCTGCTGCCCCAGGGAGCAAGGTGATCTTTGTTAAAAAGATTTACAGAGAGCAGGGATGTCAGGGTGGGTATTTTCCTGTGGGTGAGTGCTGGACTCGGAGCTCTAATGGAAAGGTTAATTCACACGGACTGGTTAGAAATCACACCCTGTGAGGCTGCCAGGGCCCAGGGGACCTCTCCTAATGACCTTGGTGATGGTGATGCTCAGGTGTTCTGTGTGCAAGAGCAGACCCATGGGGTGGTTATGGAGCCATCTGGAATGTGGGGTCACTGCCACTGGGGCTTTGGATGCCTCATGCAGCCATGTGCTACCCTGTGTACAAAATGCACACCAAAAGGCTTTCAGACTTTAAAGATAAAAATGTATTAGGAGCCAGGCTGGTACCTAATGAGGAAGTATGTGTGTAGAGACTGGGGCTGCTTTTATCAAAACCATCTGTTGACAATATATACTTAATATCTGGCAGGGACCTATGGAGTTTTTAAACTGTATTTGTATATACAGTACCTGGAAACACAAGGCCAAGTTCTTCCAAAAATCATTTTGATTTACAGTTTTGGGAGGAAAAAGGCATACCATTGTAAAATCCAGGGTTTTTACTGTTACAATGCAAATATACACTTGGCTATGTTATTAATGCTTTTCCAAAGGGTTTCTTTTACCAAACATACAGGAAAATAGATCTGAGAAAAATGACAAATGCCATCCAACCTTGCTGCAGCTTCAACTCTTAGCAGCAGGGTATGGTTTATGGACTTGGTACACCTTTGTTCTTGTAAAATCATCTTTGCTCTTGTCCTTGAACCAAAGCTTTTTATTAATAATCACATATTCATTGTCTTTCAGAGACTGTTGTACTAAAATGAAATTACCCTTTTCTAAAATTAAAAACCTAAAAACCCCCTGCTCCTTCTCCATCTGACAAATACTCTTTGAAGTATAACAAGGTGCAGCAACGTGTGGATTCTGCTGACATACTACAAATTATGTTCATACTAGAAATCTTTCTCAGTAGTAAAATGACAAAGACTAAATACTAAATTTTTGTTCTTGTAAGTCTTCACCTCTGGGTTAGTATGATGGTTATTTTCTGGTTTTCTGTAGTCAGCCAGATCCTCATATGGCTAACATTGATGGTAGATGTTTGTCAGCTGGGAGGTGACCATACATCAACATAAAGGATTTCAGATGTGACCAATTTAGCTTTCTGGTTCTGCTCTGTACAATTCTGTAGTATTTTAAAATACAGTCTGCTTTGTATGTTGAATCATATGATTAAGGAATGCAAACTCCTATACTATTCCACTGAATTTGAGTTCTGCCCCCCACAATGGTGACTGTAGAAGGCTTTTATTGTTCTCTTCAAGTCAGGCCCTTTGCAAGCAAAGGTCAGGCTGCAGACATAACTGTGTGAACAAAAACACTTGCTAGTAGAGGTTGTTTTGCTTGTAAACTGATACAAGGTAGGTTGGTTTAAAAGCAAACAAACAGCATTTTTCTACTCAGGATAGACTGCATGTATTCTTAGACATTTTGTTCACTGTAAATGCAAACTGCAGGAATGAGGCTTGTTTTGGAAAGAGGTATTTCATGAGTGCCTGCTTCGAAGTTTCAGGAGTGTGTGTACTTGTGCGGCAGCAGCTCTGGAGCTGGGCTGAACCTGACACCTCACGGGCGGAAACAGCAGGAAGGCTCTCTGTGATCCTTATCTGGCTGCCTGTAATTATGAAAGCTTAGTGTGAGAGAAAACTTGTATCAACGCTGCTGGAACTCCATGGAACTTGTCTTAAGTAATTCAATACATTTTGTCCTTAAAATCTTGGTGGGCTCTTTAGTTCTCATGCACAATCAAAAACCCCCAAACTGTTACTGAAAGAGAGGCTCTAGTTAAACAATGTGAAATGTGCAGTGCAAGTGGGGTGATATCTGCGAACAGCATGAACAGTTCAGAAAAGAGCAAGGAAGAGCTCAGGAACCCTCGTCCAGGCAGGAGGAGGAAATGTCAGTGAGAGAAGTGGGTTCAGGGCAGAGGGGGCAGCACAGCCTCTTGTGCCACTCTCATACTCTGCACTGCTTTCAGGAAAGCTCTGACTGCAAGATGTACCGATGGGGGAACATAAAATACTCCCCAGTTTATCCTGAGAAAAAGCTGAGCCAGGAGAGGTTTTTTGACCACCAACTAATAAGTTGTTGACTGTGACACATGACATCCACTACATATTTTTAATTCACTCCTTTATTGTGTTCAACCAAATTTCAGTTTAACAATACAGAGCTGTTAAGAATAGCAGCACAAAGCCTCTAAAGAGAGAATAACATGAAATAGATCTAGAGACGTCAGTTTGACTGTGAAAACTGGTCACTGTTGTGGAGCAGTGTACTCCCTATACAGTCATTTGTATAATTTATAGTAACTATTCAGTTCTCATAGCCACAAGACTATCAGCACTCTTTCAGACAATATTTTTGAAAACACGTAATAATAAATCCCAGCTGGCAAGAAAGCTCTTCTTTTAACTTTTAAAACCATTTCTTTTCAAGACCACAACAATGTAGAGCTTTACAGAAATGTCAGGTTTGAACAAAGTTCGTGTTCTTTGAACAAAAAAACTCCTTCAATACTAGAAAATAGGAGTGGGCAGAAATATCTTCCAAGAAGCGTGTTTCAAATTTCAATTTATTGCCAAGGGCAAATGGAGATATGAGGCTGGTGCCTGTGCCCTGGTTTTGGCTGGTTTGCATCACCTGAGAGCTGCCTTGCTCTGTCACAGCTGTGCTCAGCCAGTGTCAGCCTGGAGGAGATACTTTCCTCTGCTGAGTTAGCCTGACCCAAGAATAAATCCTGCCTTGTTCTCCACATTGCTGTTCTTCTGGAAGATGTTTGGGAGTATGGTTGTGCTATATGTAAAAGTCAAGCATGTAACCACCAGCTTTCTCAGATACTGCCATGTATTTGTAGAGCACAGGCCCTTGCAAATGGCAATTATACAGGAGAATTCTTTGCCTACATGAACTAGTGTAAAAAACCCTAAGTTTTTGGGGTTGGGTTTTTTTTTGTTGTTTGTTTGTTTGTTTGTTTAACTGATGCTGATATTAAGAATATATCTTTCATATTTAAATATTAATGCTGTCTTTATTTTTTAAAATGTTAGTAGCTAATCCTGTTTATATTTGCCCAGAATACCCATGAATGTCAGTGGGCCAAATTCTTTCACATTCATATTTGTTGCACCAGTCACGTTGTTTTCAAAAAATCAGCCAGTTGGTATGCAATACAAATGCAAAAGCTGTCCTGCTTAAAAATCTGAGAAGCAGAGTTCATTTAGGGAGAACAGTTGAGGTGATGATGGGAGCAGGCTAGGAGGATGTGTCTCCAGGAGGTGCATTTTGGGTGTTGAGTGCTGCAGGGTCAGCAGCCTTTTCCCCATCCCCCATCTGGGATCATCCCCCAGCTCTGATATGGGGCAGCTGTGTAACTGTGGGTCAGGCTGGTGTGAGAAAAAGCTGTGAGAAGGCTTCTTGGGGCCTTTCTCCCTTCAGGAGTCCCACTTAAACTCACTTCCTGGCCTGAGTTACATTCTGTGTGTGCCTGCCTGACCCTGACCTTGGCTTGGCTTCATGGCCTGAGCTTGGCCCTGCCTCATCACTGCAGACTTGTCAGGTGAGTGCAGGACTGTGGCTGACCCCAGTTAATGCCATGGGACCTGCTCTGCCTGCTCAGAGGTTGTGGGACTGTGTTGCTTGTTTGGGAGGTCCCTGTCTGCCTTGCTTTGCCCCTGGCCCCCGACATGTCTTCCTGAGCAGAGGTCTTGCTGCTCCCAGGTATGTGTTGGGGATTTTTTCCCCCACTATGTCGAGAAAAAACTGTGGTCCAGTTGGTCTGAGCATGTGTGAGAATGAATATGTTTGCTTGGGAAGATGGACTTGAGGAAACATATGAGTGGAATTATTCTGATGTGGTATTGATTTGGTCATTAAAGAAATTAATTTTACTGTGTTCACAGTGTGGTGAACAATGGTGCTTGTTGTCCAAAGAGTAAGTAGTGTATATTTTGCTGATGTTAAAAAATAAAAAGGCATGTAATGATTGGTTACACTGTAAATTCTACAGATCTGTCTTACGATGTAAGTGAAGGAAAATATATCGGATATGATAATTTTCGTTGATTAAGTGATTTGAAAATCAGAGCTGAAAAGGGATGTGGTAAATATTTCTACTGTGGGTTTCCTAGCTGAGAAATTTTATTCTTCTTAGGTTGCTTTCCATGATGCCCAGAGCAAGTCATCCTCAGCTGTGCAAGTCAATGAGCTAATGTTGCACGTGCCCATGGGAGGCCTTAAGCAGGTTCACATGTGCAAAATATCTAATATTAAGAAGAATAAGAAAATATTAAGATGGTAATGAGAATTTTGTGTAAGTCCAAAAATAATTTGTTAAATCGTGGGGAATAACATAATGCTTACTGTCCCCTAAAATAAAGTTCATGATTGCATAGCAGGTAACTAGTTCTTTCATAAGAAGAAATTCTGAAATAAAAAGGGTACTTTGATGATAAAACCCCTCACACTTTGGGACAAAGCTCTTTCTCTGGCTTGCTGCTTGTGGTAGCTTTGTTGACAGAGTAGGGTAGAGGAAGAACAAATTCCCTGCTGCGTGCCAGGCTGAAGTCTGGGAGAGCTGCTCTGTGCTGCCCTACCTAGAGGGCTGCCCGCTGCCGAGGGGGACAGGGGCAGTGTTCTCCTCATCCACAGTCCTGGGTGGAGGGTCCCAGGTCCTACCTCATTTACAAATGCTGCTCCTGCTCTGTGCTTGGCATTCCCCCTTTCTGGCTGGCCCAGAGCTATTCTTGCCCACCTGCCCTCCCCTGTTGGAGGCCTTTTCTCCAAGACTGCTCTGGTGCTCTCTGATGACTCCTCTGCTCTCTCCTTGCAGCTCTGAGGGTTTGGGTCTGCGACTAAACTAGTGGAGGACTTTGAGAACCTCTCAGGTGCTGCTGTGCTACACCACTGGTTGTGGCCATAAGGCCAGCCTGGGTGCAGCCTCTCCATGCAATGGCTGGGCCTTTCCTGAGGAAACCCCCTTCCTCTGCAGATGGGAAGCATCCAGCACGGAGGGACAGCTACAGGAACTAAGGAAATAGCTGCAGTATGCATAACAATTAATAATAATAGATCTACTGTATTGGTGGTTGCTCTTAATTTTCAGCTTTGACAGGTTGTTATTAAAGGACCAGACATGTTTTAGAAATGGTGAGTGTAAACATTACTTCATCTCTTTGCTATGAGTACTTGGTAGAGTTCTGCTCCCTCTTCTTTTTAGTTTTTCTTCTTCTTTAAGAAAAGAGGAATGTTTTCTCTTTGTGAATAGGTGTAAAGTACTAGCTTGTGCCAAGATGCCTGGTATTTGGCCTCCTCACATTCTTGCAGGACACGGGCTGCATGTAAAGCAGGAGAAGTGTAGAGGGCTGGAACAATGGATATTGGGGAGTAATTGAAAGATTAGAAAGAAATCTCAGACATCACAGGGAGACAAAAATTATAATGAAACTAAAGGGAAGGAATAAGGGAAAAACTTTGCAGGGCAAAAGAAGCATTCCTTTTTTTTTTTTTGAGGGACAAGCAAAGTCATGCAGCTTTTCTTTTTTTCTTGCCATTTATGTACTTCATATACTTTAGTATAACAGGAGCATTGCAGTGCAGGGTTTTGGTAAGAACCTAGGTTAAAATAAAAATCTGTAGTGCTACTGTACCCTTGTTCAATTCTGTGCAGGCGGAGTGATGGAGAGAAAAAGATAATGACATCCAAAATGTTTTCCATTCTTCTGTATGAATCTCCTTTCTTCTGTACAAATTATTATTTGAAACCTGTAGAACTCTTTTCTAAATAGCTGAGACATGAGACCAGTTTGAAACTTCACATTAAGCAACAAAAGTGAACAAAATCTCCTCTTTCTTGCAGCTTAGTTGAGTAAATAGAGGTTCTAGTTTGCCTGTTGCCCTGTGATGTGCTGGGTTCCTCGAGTAGGCTGCACAACTGCTGCCTGGCAGGTTGTCAGGTTAGCTGGAGCTCAGGCATTCCACTCTCCTGGGGCAGAAGTGGGAGGCAGGAGCAGGTCAGTGCCCTCGCTGTGGATCAGAGTAGTTCAAGCCTTGCTCTGGAGTCACTTGAATCCACCCCCCTTGATTTGTTTGGTGGAAGGGTGCCTGGTTGCCTAAGGAGCCAGAAGCACCCGAGCTGATACTGGCCCCACTGGTTCTTCCTTTCCTGCAGAATATGGTGTGGGTTTGGTTGCATCACTGCTCACAGCCCTGTGGCTGGGGCTGGACCTTTGTCTCTGAGGCAGAACAGCAAGGCCCGTTCTGTGCTTGGGGGCTGGCACAGAGGACAGGTGCAGTGCCTGGAGGTGCCGGGGGCTCCTGCTGCAGGCTGGGTTAAATGGTTAAAATGGTTTTAAATGATTAATATACTCAGGACCTGAAAAAGATTGGAGGTAGGGAATTCATCTATCTACAGAGGAAGCACTGATGTTAAGGGACCTTTGTCTGTTCTGACACTACAAATGTACTTTGAAATAAATTTAGGTGATTTACCATTTCCTAAACAGAAAAAACTTTTCAGAATTCTTGAATTCTGTAACAATGTCTTAATAGGATTTTTCCTGCATAAATGAGCATTAGTAAAACTTTCCAGGAGAATAAATTATCTTCAGAAGAATATAACTTTAGAAACACAAATTATTGTTTGGAATACCTCAATCTAAAAGATCTCTTTCGATTGTTGAACACTCTATTACTTCTTAGAAGGAATGCATAAAAATATGTCATGTCAGGTTCTGTCACAACTAATAGACTTCACAACTATTTTAAATGAAAATTAGTACTAATATGAACAATAAATATACTTCCAATTATGTCTGAACAAGACTTAATGTTTACACTTCATTTTACGTAACATTTCTGGGACTTCTAAAGCCTCAGGAGCTTTTTCTAGAGTAACTGTATGTCAAACCTTGGGACCTAAACTAAGTAATTTTTAAACTACTGTGATGTAACACATTTTGCTTTACCACTGGCACTTAGTGCTGCATTAGGTTTTTCCTGTAACACAGAAATCCCAAATTTTCACCCAAAACATTTATAGGAACTTGGAAAATAATTTTTATTTCCTACTGAAAACAACCATCAAGATTTTATTTACAAAAAAGAAACTCAGGTTTTATGTAGCTACATTAACAAGTTCAATAAAAATGCTTTAAAAGGAAATTTCTGCCTTATATGTGGGCTTAATGAAGACTCCAGGAAGACCTTATTTTGTCCTTGCAATACTTGAAGGGGACTTATAAGAAAGATGGGAACAGACATTTTAGAAGCTCTGTAGTGACTGGACAAGGAGTAATTGTTTTAAACTAAAATAGGGTCACTTCAGCCTAGATAGAAGGCAGAAACTTTTCATAAGGAAGGTGACTAAAGAGGAGAACAGGCTGCCTGGGGAGGGGGTGGATGCCCCATCCCTGGAACCATTCAAGGTCAGGTTGGACAGGGCTCTGAGAAGCCTGAACTCCTTGAAGATGTTCCTGCTCATTGAAGGAGGATTTGACTCGATGACCTTTAAAGGTGCCTTCCAAACCATTCTGCAATTCTAAGAATTATTTTTGGAAATTGGGATGAGTTTCCCAAAAGATCTTATTTTCTTTTTCATATATGAATATTTGGTTGACTAAGGAATCATCCTTTTGGGGACAGAAAACAAGGACTGGCTGGTCTCCAGGTGTCACTGAGATTTTATATTTATTTTTAAAAATCAGTCACTAATGGGATGCAGATCAGGACACACATTCATGCTCATGAAGATTTATGAGGCTGCTGCTTTTCTCCTATCATTTCATTAACCCTGCTGGGGGCCACTCACATGCTCTGAGTCAGGTGAGGCAGGGGCTGAGCATTTGGGCAATATCCACCCCTCCCAAGGGCAGGAAGGTGGATGAGGAGGGGAACAAGGCATTTTCAGGAAATGTTTCACCAGCATGGTCCAATTCAGAGCTGCTGTCTGCAGTCTCATGTGCACTGCCTGCTCTCCCTGTGCAGGGAAGCACCACCAGATTGACATCTGTTGGTGGGAATGTCCTAGAAATAATTTTTTCAGAGGTCTGCTAATTTGACAGAGATCTATCATTTTTCTGAAGATGACTCAGAAAAGCCCAGTTTGGTTATGGAGGGCTGACATGGTATTGGGAAGTGGAGGTCATGGCTCTCTGCCTGGATGGAATTCTTTGAAGGTATTGCTGCTCAGGAGATGTGAGGGACAAACTATAAAGACAAACCTGATGCTTGCCAAAGTGTGTCTGAAAATGGTGTTGTGCTTGATCTCTTTGTCAAGCCTCTGCCCTTTGCAATGCCTCTTTTAAAGCTATGTGTACAACCCTGTGTTTCCAAAGTACAGCCACAGCCGGTGTTGTGAGTATCACTGATCTCATAACAGTTACTTAAATAGAGTGCCAAGAGCAAGTTTTTTCAGATGAATAGTGACAAATATAGCCAGAAAATCTGGCCTAATAGCAGATTATTAAGTTGCAACAGTAAATAGTAATTTGAAAACTTCACACAGTAGAAATAATTCAAATTCCTTTTCATATTTATATCACCTGTAAAGGAATTCAAGGACAAGAATGAGAGATTAAAATGCTTTTTGGAAGAATGAATGGCCCACTGCATGTCTGAGCAAACAGATCAACTTCAGGTTGTTTTCAGGAAGACTTGGAACTGGAGAAGTTGTAACCTTCCTCCTCTGTGGAGTCTGGCAGCAGCTGTTGCAGGGGGCTTCACATTCTGCAAATGCAAAGAGGATCAGGCCCCAGGGGTAGCACCAGTTATGTGTGCTGTCCTTGGTGGAGTCATGCAGACCTGAGTGAATTTACTTGGGAGTCTGAGGTGATTATTCATCATCTGAAGTTCCACCCTGATTGTCACTGAATGCTGAAGGGCAGCCCATTGTGTCCAGGAGGAGGAGGCAATGTCCTGCCTCTGCTTCCCAGAAGACTTGCTTCTAATTTCTCAGCTTCACACATCTAGAGAAGCTGCACCAGGTTTCAGTGTCTGGTGCACAGTAGGTCCTTTGCTGTTTACCAGGAAAAGGGGAAATATGACCCCCAGAAGCCCTTTGTGCCAGTCCTGGCATCTTTGTGAATATAGTATTTACTGTTAAGATTGTGCAGTTTCAGTCAGATGGCAAATTTGGGGAATACCAGTGTGCTTGTGGCCTTAAGATGTCATTGTGTCTGTGATGGAACGAGCTATGGGAAGCCACCTGAGGGTTCAGGACCTCGAGAGCTCTAGAGGTAGCTATGGAGATTACTTGGCAGATGGACCCATCAAAATGTGTGTTTTCTCCAGAAAAAAAATATGCAAACCTCTAGGATATGATAATGGGAGAGAGCAAAGAGTCAAATTAATGAAACTGCCTCATCATCACACATCAGAAGAGAGAAAAAAAATGGTGGAGGAAATGAGGTAGGGATCTAAATTTTGGGTTTTCGCCTGCTGATTTCATTTACACAGACTAGACACCTTTTACAACTGTGGGTTTGATAAGGTCTAACACAGGTGTTTTTTTGGGGTTTTTACCACTGCATTAATAAGGTTTTTCTTAAGGAAATCATGCCAGAGACAGGATTTTTGACATTGCTTTATCAGTCCCCTTATAACTTTTGAATTTTGGGCCAACTTCTAACCAGATTTGGTTGTTCTTAAAACTGATGTGAAAATAGCTGGGAAGAAAGAGGAAAGAACTTTTACTGAGAGAAAAACTATATTCATTAGAGAATCCTCCGAGGACTTCAATCTTGGGACATAAAATCTATGAGAAATAGTATTTTGTTTTGCTGCTCAAAGACCGATTTGTCTTAACATATTAACAAGATCTTTAACAAGTTACATTTAAAGAGAACTCTCTCTCTAATTTTGAGGCTATTAATCCCATGTGCTACAAATGTTTATGTGCAAGATTAGTCTTGGCAGATCATTAGGCTTTAAAGCTATTCCCCATTAAGCCTGTGTATAAATACTTGCAATATCAGGTCTTTGCTGAAACTAAATAAAAGCTAGAAAGAGCTTTTTAGTGTGGCTGGAATGAATTGTCTTCAGTGATGGTGTATCATGCCCTCCCAGTTTTTAATGAAAGGAAAAATGGTAACGTTCAGCTTGCTCACCATACAGAGATCTGAAGGGATATCCTTTGTAAGGAGACTTACTGACCCTATGCTCCAGCACACTGGGAAAAACAAACTGGGTTAATTAGATAATGAAATTTGATTTTATGAATTATGGTGGTAGGAAAATGCCTGCAAAGTGCAATTCTGTTTACATAGTTAAAAAAACTGATGAATGTTCTATGACTATTTACACAAGGGAAGGGAAGCTGAATCAAACGTTTAAAAAAGCCCCAAAAAACAACACAGTTTCTCTTGATTATTTAGAAAACACGAAAAAATACCACACTGATGTCAGACTGGCACTGTTTTTCAAGATTTAAAATTAGCATTGAACAGTCTGTTCTGGGAGCCCATGGTTTTTGTACATTTTTTTTCCACCGCAGTCAGCCTGGATTGACTCGCACTGCTCTCCTTGCTTTGAGTACTGTGGCTGCTCAGTCAGGAATGCAAAACTACAACGAACAACAGAGAGGAGGAATTATTGGGATTGTTTACAAATTTCAATTTGCATGAGGGAGCAGAGATGTTGACAGTTATACTTTGAGAATCAAGCTACCGCAGCTGGATAAACATGCACTGGATATCTCAAGGCCTCGCTTTCTCCCACTCCCATGGCAGAGAATGAGCCAAATGCAAGTCCAACCTAATCTGAAAAATAATAGAACAGCTTTCAACAAAACCTATTTATCTATGAGGTCAAAAAGCCTCAGCCTAGTTACACTCCTAGACAGTCTCTACTTGACAACATGGTCATACTATCTCAGGGGCTGGGAGCTGTAGTGTTACAGACCACCCAGAATTATTGCTCCCACAAGGCAATGATAACGGTGCTATGATTTCACTGCCTACAGACCTGAACTAACATTTAATAGCTTGGGTAGCCATGGGAAATCTACTGCATTGTTGTGTTTTATGGATCACTTTTCCTGGGTACTTTTTAGGCACTGAGATAACTATGTTTGTAGATTGGAAAAATAAAGAAGGGTTGTAAGAAAAGAAATTAATAAACAAATTGGTATTGGCTTGCAGAGCTTAAGCAAAGGCAGCTGTGATTAATGGATAAGTTTCATCTTCTTGGGCTTTGGTGTGTTTGACACACCAGAATTCTGTCCAACTCCTTATAGAAGTAGAATACCTGATGGTTTTTATGGTGAAAATATAACAGTGTATTCTCTGGAATGTAAATGTGAAGAAATCCCAAATGCAAAAGGCTCTTAGTTTTCTGAATCTGTAGACAAACCTTCTGGGGCTTTTGGGCATCTGTAATGTAAGTATGAGTGCAGGCTACAAGAAATAAGCACTTGTGGAAGCTGTGCTGACCTCGTGTAGAGAAAAGTTTGTAGAAATAAATTTCCATAAACCTATTCCAATTGCTGAATGACCTTCAAGTTGATGAACCATTCCCTATGTAGGTCTCTTTGAAAGAAAACAACAAAAACAAACACAAACCCCAAACAAACTTGAGAATGTTTTTGTAGAGGTTGAGTTTCTATTCTTGCTTCCTCTGAAGTCAAAAGAAATTCTGCCATAGGTTTAAACAGGAGCAGATTTGGCTTAAGAAAGGAGCAGTTTTCATGGGAAAATATTTGTACACATGGAAACCTGTTTGGGTAAGTGCTGATTTACATGTTCAAGTGTCTGCTTGCATAAAGAAGTTTATTTGGGCCCAACTGTTCATAAATACTGCAAGGTGCATGTAAGACTCCTTCTCTCTATTACTGTTTGATAAAGTCTGTTACCATCCAGCTGGAGCTGCAAAGTAATATGATCTCTTGTGTCTTTTTCTTCTTGCCCTCCAAGCTCTCTCACATCCCAAATCCAATGAGATACCTGTGAATTATGGAAACTATCATGTTGATTTCCTGGTAAATCTTTCATATCTACAAATAGCTTTTTGTTACAATCATGCAGACATGAGTAATGTTACATAGTAGGTTGAGATGAATCTTTTTACATCATGTTCCACTCTAGGTAATTAATATCACACACTTTAATCAACATTCTTTCTCTTTTTGTGGGTTGTTATATTGGGTTTTAGGTGGTTATGGTTGATGTTTGGAATTTTTTTTTAAGTGCATTAGGATGTAGTGACTCACATCTGTATGTTTGTGGTGGGTTTTGAGTAAGTCTTTTGTTTGTTTCATTGGACACATTTTCAATTCTGAATACTGAAGTCACGTCTAGCACCAAATGGGAATGGTGCCATCATTGTCTTCCCAAGAAGCTCCCAGATTTGTGACTGCAATTCTACTCTCTGAATTGTAATTTAGCATAAGCACAAACACTGCCATAAATATCAGATTGAACTGAATTCCCAGTGGGTCCCCCGTGGCCACACCTGGTGTTATGATCCCCAGTGTGTGAGCACTTCCTTTAAAATCTGCTTTCCAGTGATGATTAACTCTGGTGTTAAGGAAAGCACACATGGAGGAGGAAGAGGAGGCAGGAAGTACTCTGGTGTTTCCCTCCCAGCTCCTTCAAGTGACTTGGAACCCAAGTAATCTCAGAATTCAAAGCTTTTCACAATCCTCAGTGGTTATAAAGATGAATATTGGACATCATACCATTTTTAGTTTGAACAAATCTCTTGGAAAAAGAGATTGTTGGCTGCAGATTGTCAATAATGCTTCTATATGGCTAGAAATGTTTAATTTCTGTCGGGATACTGGGAACTAAAGCTGATTTTCCACAGTCTGTGATCTACTTAGAATGCTGCAGCTCTTGTTTACTATTTTTTTATATATAAGCCTTGTCATGGATACAGAGATTTTTGTGTGATTTTCTTCTTTGAATATATCGTATTAGTCATAGATTTCTTTGGGGTTGGGGTTTTTCCCTCCTTGTTTTGCAGACCACAGAGAAATATCCCACTCCCTGTGTTGTTGTTAAGTTCTTGAGTAGCATGCCAGAAGAATGTGGCATCATAGAAACATCTCTTCCCATCTGAGCAGATAGATTCCACGGCCAGAAGTGTGTGGGTTTGGTGTGCCGTTCTTGGCAGCCTGACTCATGTAGCCTGGGAACAGGGCTCCTCTGCAGCACTGATTTGGCAGCATGTGACCCTCATAATATCTATGCAAATTGGAATAAACTTGTGGTGTTCTTCCAAAGATGGATGGTTGGGGCTGTGATGCACTCCTTGGTCTGATCATCAGAGAGAAATGTAAAGTCTTTCCCTGTTTCTTTTTCTGCAAGAAGAAGTTTTTGTGTTGAAGGAAGACTCAGATACTTGGTCGTGTTTGAAATCTGGCCCAAGTGCTTTCATTTGAGATAGTGCAGGATGGGATATGTGGCATCTACCCCCCGGTGATTTGATCTCCAGTCTCTGTTCTTTGTCAGCCTCCTCATCTCAGCCAAGTCCTGGGTGAAGTGTCTCGCTCTGCTCTCCTGGGCACAGCTGCTGGCTGGAGACACCTCAAACATCTCCTATTTCCCATGAACCCTTTAGGTCTAACCTCGACACAGCTGAGTCTCCTTGGGCAATTTGGGAATGACCCGAGCAGCTGAATCCAGCAAACCACCTGTGAATTATTCTCTGCGTGTTGTATTAGCTGTTTTGAGAGAGACTGAGCTGCCTCAGTTGAATTTTGATTTAAATGATATCTTGGACATTAAATGAAGCCACTGCATAACTGTAACTTACATGAAGGACTTATTTAAAGAAAAGAAATAGATGCATCTAATTCTGTCAACTATTTTAGAGGTTTTTTCTCTGAAAATCAGGTTTGGCCTTGGGAAGGAGAGCTATTTTTATCTTCAGAAATCTGCTATTTATCTTGTAACCATAAGAGATGCAAGCATGGATCTCAGTTGACTTTCAAGTCACATGAAAGTATCCAAAATATTTGCAGTGAAATGTTCTGCTAGGAAACAGCTTTCAAAATTTCATCTAATGATGGAAAACAATCTGTCTCGCCAAAAGTTTCCCTACATGTCTAACAGGATTTTAGTTTAAAAAGTCTATTTCCTACTTAATAGCAGAACAGGTGCATTTGGAATGCAAGGTGTTTTCAGATTTTGCTGTGTGGGAAACCTGTATTCAAACACTCCTGCAGCAAATGTAACTGTTATGCTTCTCTGTTTGCCAAGTGTAATATTATTTCTCTACTAATATTTGTCTGTGGGTAGTTTCATTGTTTCTTCTGAGTTATATCAATACCTTAGAAATACATACACATGAAATTTGAAATTTAGTTTTGATGCAAGATAATATCATCTTAGGAATATTTTTGAAAGCATGGGGGTGTGTGTATCAGCTTTTTAAACACAATGTGATTTTTTTCTCCTGAATACAAATATAAATTGTACTAAATACCTGGTGGGTCTGTGTCAGGCACGGTCCCTAATGCAAGGAATACACTTGCCAGGAATTCACTGATCCAAAGGTTACTGCTAGTTAATTTTAATAAACATGTTAAAAGGCTCTTCCTAACTTCGAAACCAAGATTTTTGCCCCAGTTTTTCTTGTACATGTGAATTTTATCTAGTGATTCTCCACGACCAACAACACAGAAATTTGCTAGTCTCCTAAGTATTATAAATATTCTGTCTGTGCTTTTGTATCCAAGACAATAACTTTTCACACAGCACAATTCAATGTGATGTGACCACAGGGAATAAGGAGAGGAGATAAATGCTAAGATTAGAGATTGTCAGACTATTTGGGGCTGAAAAAAATGTAATCAAAATGCATCACTTTACTGGATCATCTCTGGGACCAGGAGATGGAGGAGGAAACATTGGGAGAATAAAGATTGCTTGCACAACATGGGAAAAAAAATGCCTGCTGTGTCTGAGATAAAGCAGATTTTCAGTCCAGGTCTCTGGAATATGGCAAGAGAAGTCTTGAATACAGGGATCCCACATCCCAGTGAAGTCCCCAGCATCTTCTCTTGTGTTTCTCTTTGTTGAGAGGAATTGTCCCAAAATAGCCATGTTTCTGTCCTTATGCAGTGTGGTACTATGGAAAAAGTAAAAAAGAGTGCAAGACACAGATCTTTCTGATTGCCACAAAAGATTCCCCTTGTCCTTGATCTGTTCCAGTTAGGATTGAGTCAAGCTACTCATTAGGTCTGGAGCTGGCTTGTTCTTTGAGTGTGATTTCTGTGGGAGATAATGGTGCTCAGCTGCTCTTTGGGACTTTCTGGCTGCAGTCACCTTGGTCATCCCTCTCTGTACCAGTGCATTTTTTTTGTTTGTGTTCCTCACAGTCTCCACCACTGGAAATGTTAAGAAAGAGATTTTGTTCTTTTCTGCTGTCATTTTTGGGAAATGAGTGACATTAGAACTACTGACTGGACTGACTTCTGAGAGAATGAATCTGAAGCCATGAAAGGAGCTAGAATTGAGGCAAGAAAAGCAGTAAGGAAAATAGATGTGAAATAATAGCACCAAATTTTGTACTGCAGAAAATTTTGTGATATTTGTCAACTGTATTTTGCCAGAAGTTAGCTGTCCTTAACTGAGCTAAAAAGTGGTGTGGGATGATAAAAAGAGTGTACCGGTAAGTAATCATAACTGAAACCTGCTGCATCTGAGCTCAGAAGTGCTTGCCCCCAAGCACTCTTTGTCTTTTTTTTTTTTTTTTTTTTTGGTTCACTGAGATGACTTGTAATGCTCTTAAATTGTGCCTCCCTTGGAACTTGGAGTAAATGCACATGTCATCTAGCCAGTTTCAAGCCTTGATTAAGGTTTTGAGTGGGGCAACATTATTTTTTTCTGATGTTGAAGAGCCAGCTTGCAGGTTATTGTGGTGTCATTTGACTTCAGCAAGACCACTCTGAATCCTACCATTTGGGAGTGGAGCAGCAGTGATGTGCTGGTGTCTCAGGCCAGCGGCCTTGTGGAAGCTCACATCAAGGCTTTGTCAGATACAGAAACCTCATGTGAGTCTCACTTCTAGCATTTGCTGGTAATATTATAACTTTATTGATTTATACCAAAAATCCTTTCTCCTTAAGTGTCAGCAACATGATTCTCACATGTGGTTTGGGAGGGTCTTTGCTAGTAGGGAAGGAACTCTTGACCTTGGTTAATCTTCACACCAAGTTTGCTTGCTGAAGTGTAGTCCTTATGTCCACTTGAATGGTTCCCTTTTAACCTCATCACTTGTCTTAAGGAGGGAATAAATGTCCAGTGCAAAATATCCTCTCAGTTATCTCACAAGCTTTGGTGGGGATACTGCCATGGAAAGCAGTCCTTGGTTGGAATTCTGTCAGGACAAGCCACAGAGACCTTGTGTTGTAGTTCAATTAATTCAGAAACCCTAATTCAGTTACCTTTATAAAGAAATTCTATGTTAGACAGAGTTGGATTTACATAAGTAGTAAATATTATGTTTGCCCATCCAGAGTTGTATTTTCTCCCTCTCTACAGATGTCTTTCTAAATCTTACCTGGTGTCCATCACCACAGAGTCAATGAGCATACTGACAGCAACAAATTATTTCTTGTGATAGCACTGGAAGATAGATATTGCTGTTTCAGCTCCATGGATGGGTTACTGGGGCTTAAGCAAATTGCTCAAAGACAGGCAGTGAGAGAAGGCAGGAGCAGATGTGTTAAGTATTGTCCCTGTACCCACTCCTCAGGCATGAGGGAGCTGCTCTCTGTTCCGCCAACAGAAATGCACACTGCCTCCCTTCAAAACTTTATGATAGCAGACTTGGAAGCAAATGTCTCTTTGTGCTTTGAGCCCTACTCTTTTTGGAAATCTCAACTTTGGAAATTTGTTCTGCACAGAATTGGAGAGAGGCTCAAGTGTCAAAATACAGTTCTCATTGTCATTTTGTTGACTCTTCAGCACTGAGGTTTGGTGTTGGCTTGCTTGTAGCCATAAAAAGACTGCAGAGAATTCTTTTCAGTATGTGTGCAGGCCTGGGCAAAATGTCCTGCAAGATTATGAGAGGTTTTAACTAAGAGAAAGAATTCTTGCTGCTCTTCATATAAAACTTAATAGCAGTTCTTAGGAATGAAGCTATTTCATCTATTTAATTCCTTTCAGAATATCCACTTGATATGTTTATTTGTGGAGCTGCAGTGCTTTCTTGGTCCCATGTATAAATACTGTCCACTCATTCTCTTTCCCAGCGTAACTATGTGATCATGGTTGTAAGCTGTTGTTCAGCTTCTTACGATGAATGCCAGTGTAACTACAAATTATGCAGTTATCAGCAGAGAACAGCCCTGTTACATGTGTTTTGCTTTGCTTGTGAGAGGTACCTGTTTAGTGTTACCTGGGTAAGTCTCAGACCACCAGCTTTAAGGCTGCCTAGATTCCATCAAGTCTCTGTTTTCACAGTGGGAAATCAGGAGGACTAGATCCTGCAAGAATCTATTCATTTAGTTGAAATTAGCAGTCAGGCTTCTGCTCAGAAATTATTTACCCACTGTAAAATACTTGCCAAGGGATGCTTTGATCCATGAATGGGTAATCCTTATGACCTTTGTGAAACTCCTCTCTATAAAAACATTTTTTTTTAACTTCATAAAAACATCTGAACTAGTTTCAATTTCTAGAGTGAGGCTTCAGAAGGTTGAGCATGCAGAAACAAATAAAAACCAGTATGGGAGGGGTTTGTGTGCATTTGTAAATTACTGATTGTACCTTTCCATTTTGTCTCCAGAATTTTGTACTCAGTCACAGGGAATTGATTTATCTTGTGATGGGGCACACAAATGATTCCTGCAAAGGAAACCACGATGTGTACATATGGTTTGTGCCTGTACCCTCAGAGACAAACAGGAGATATGGGAGGCTTTTTCCCAGAGTGTTCTGCCAGATTGCCAGAAATGTCCCATTTCCATAAAGTCACAGTAGATAATACAAACTTTTGCTGTTTTGGCCATATTATCATAGTGCTGTGCCACAAGCAAAGCAAGAAAACACAGATGCATAGTTCAGGTCAGTGAAGGTTTGTGTATGGACAAGAAGCTCTTCTGGATGGAAACAAGGTTCAGCATTGCTGACCTTGCTGGTGAGGCCAGTTGTGGTGCTCCCTGGTTGCCCACAGGAGGGACAATATGCAAAGATCCAACAGGAAGGGAAGAGAAGGACTGGGGCTGGAGTGGGCTCCCATAAATGAGCCATGGTGACAATTGTCAGCCAGGAACTCAGGCAAAGCCAGGCGTGCACGCAGCACAGCTGCCAGCCCATCTGGCTGTCAGGGCTTGGTACCCCTGGCGTGTTATTGCCACAGGCATGCTCACAGGGCTGAGCTCCTCCTGCAGATAGGCAGATGTGCTGGGAGAGGTGCAACAAGCTTCCTCCACAGCAGATATGTGTTGGGTCATCTTGGGCCCTTTCTCCTGCAGAAAAGTATCTGTGAGCAAGGCTCTTTGGTTCAGCTGGAGTGTGCATGGCAAAGTGGTAACAAACAAAATAGCTGGAAAATAAAGGAGGCAGGTATCTGAGCACAAATCCTTGAAGCTCTTAAAACCTCACCTGGAATCTGACTTAGCAACTGAGATGTTTTTATATGCAACTGACTTCTTGGGCCTGCAGTCAGTATAGTCACGGGCTATACTGACTGGAATTTAAGCTGGAGCTATATAAGCCTCTATGTATACATCTGAATTCCTTTCACCATCCTCGGAAGAAATGAATGTGGAAAGGGAAGTGTTCCTTAGGTTTTATTTATTTATTTATTTATTTACTACTCCTCATGAGCCCTATGAAACATTCACAACTATGGAAAGACTTTGTCAGTAATTGGTGGGGGAGGGGGAGGGATGGGAAAAGAGGCCTTCTGATCTATTTTAGTTCTCCAAGATGGCAAAAAATACCCTAAAAACTGCAAGAGTAATCTGGGAGTAGGACATTTACTATTTCCCCATTGTATGCTGCCACTGCTGCTCTGGAGATTTTAAAAGCCCCGAGTGGCTTGAAAGGTAGATGTGACATTGAGCAGGGAGTTGCTGATGGGAGACTCTCCCAGGCCTGTGGAAGTAAGTAAACGTTCTGGGGCAGCTGTTCTATGTCACTGCTGTCATGCTGTTGTTTGACTGGAGGCAGGAGCACCGGGAGGGATGGTGCTGGACAGGGCTGCTCACTGCCAGTCCTGCGGGGAGCCTCACCTTCCTCTGGTGGATAAGGAGAGTTTGACAAATACAGAGGGAATCCTTAATAAGGCATTAATTCAGGACTCTGCTTATTTCACACCACGGTGCACTTCTGTGGGAGTGTTTTAGATGTAGCAAGTTATAAATGGCAAACTCCAAACCTCCTGACTGTCTGCTGAACACCATTACCCCTGCAAGCTCTCTGCTGCCCAGGAGATAACTGTCAGGACTTGGTGCTGGAAATGGTGATTGTTCTGCTTGCTTATGGCATGATTCATAGGCTTAAAGTTAAGCTGACACTTTAGGACTCTACTTGATATTCTTTTTTGGAGAAAGAAGGTTTTGGGGCAAACTCAAAATATTTTGGTGTCTTGAGTTGATTGTCTTTCAGCGATAACGTCCGATTTAAGATATTTTTGATAACTTAATTCTCTGTTTCATAGATATACACAAGCAAAGAGCAAGAAAACATACAGGCTTTCTCATTAGTAAATTTGCCTGAAGTTTTAACAGGTTTGTTGGAAAAGCAGGGCATAAAAGGGGGCTTGCTGCTGTCCTACAGTCATGCCAAAGGGCTTTCCTGGAATGACATCTATAAATGAAGATTTGAGATAAATTTTACTCTTTGTGTTAGCGTTGCTGTTTCTTATTTTTCAGTATATTGTAGACTTAATAATGAAAAAGAATAATTAATAGACTGCCTGACTCTTAATTACAAGTGAAGAGCAGAGTTGAAGGAACTTTTGTGGGTTTGGCCAAAAGGAACATTTGCCTTTAACGTTCAGCATTAAAAATGACATTTCAGGGAATTTTTTCATTTTTGCTGGTTTGAGAAACAAGACAAGCTCCAGCAAGTCAACAAAAAAATTAAGTGACCATGGATTAAATTCATATTTTTATATGGTACAGGAATACTAACCTTCCAAAAGCCATTTTTTAAAATGTCTCTCCCATTCAAGGCAGAGCTGTATTTGTTGTGGTTATACTTTATTATACAATGTTATCTAGGAAATTGAGACTTGGGGGGGAGGGATTTGAGAATGGGTTCCCATTGAAATAAGTGTTCCACATACATTAGAAAACACCACGGTTGCTCTGGGAGAGCACTTGCAGGTGTCTCTCCCCGCTAACCAGCTGGAGCGAGAGCACTGGTGCCGACACTTTCATTTAAACACCCTAAGATTTAATTTTTCTTTGATGTCCGTCTGACCCTTTCTCTTGAGGAACTGAACGAAGTGAAACCATTTCTGTAAACACAGAAGACATTCAGTGATGTTCCAAAGAGCACATTTTTGGCAGCAGTAAGCTTTTCCGGATAGCTGCCTGAGAATTTACAAATCTGTCTCATCTGAATCCATTTTGTGAACCTTTCTTGAGGCTGCACCTGCCTCCCAGAGACAGAGAAAAGGGAGAGGCTGTAGATACGTTACCCGTTTGCTGATGCTTCTTTAGAGCTGAAAGGGAACTGCCACGTGTTATGGTCTGATTACAACACCTTGGGTGGCAAAACATCGTGTTGTGAGGGTTCATTCAGTGAGTCGGTTCTGCTTTCTGTTGGTTTTCCCCCAACCCGGACTACAGGGATGGGGTTTTTTATTTCTGAGTGAAGTGTAACTTTCTCAGAGTTATTCTTGCTGAGAAGAGAGAACAAATAGTCAAGTAGTGGAGACTGAGTCACCGAATGGGAGAAACATCAGCGCCGGGAATCTATTTATCCTGCACTGGAGCTGCTACTGGAATAAAGAGGGCAGCAGCGAGTCACGATCGTGCGGCATCGCAAGGGGTGGGACTGGGAGTGCAGGTAACACAGCAGAGACATCTTTGGAAAGCCTGGACTGTGAATTGTGCTAATTCATGTTCATTAAGTGCATATTTGCTGGTCAAATCTGGGTCACAGTAACTCTTAACTGCAAAATTATCCAAGTGTTTGTCTATAAAATGGGGAAGCTTTTTTATTTTTAGGATTCGATAGATTGTCTGTTGTCCTGTTGGATTCAGGTATAGAAAATGAATTTAAAGCTTTCAAAGTGAATTGATCATTGTTCCAGCTCAGCAGCTCCGGAAATGAACAGAAGTTCTTTTAAGAACAACACAGACTCCTTGGTTTGTTCCTGTCTGCAGGACAGTTTTGCCCCTGACCACGGCACTCCTGACACTCGCTGGGTGATGTGACTGTCACAGGAAGACTGCAGCTCACTTGGTTTTAACGTTTCTCCAGTCCCAGGCACAACCAGTTCGATGTGAGCAGCCACTTTCTGGTGGAACTGAATGCTCTGAAATGGCAGAGGGGTCAAAAGGCTCATTTCTTGGTAACAGCTTTCAGTCAGCCAGAAAAACAAGACTGGTGGAGTCTGGATTTCGATTTTTGGATGCAGATGCTCTATAGCCCCTTTGGCTTCAGTCAGACCTACCAGAGAGGTATAGATGTGTGAGCAGTCAACTACCCATGTTCTTCTCTTTTCCACAGTTTTGGGAGGGATCTCCTAACCCACTGCGTCCCTATGGTCTTCATTAAAAAACACATGGACATAGATATTTATACACATACAAACACAAATGTATTCTCTAAAACATAAATGCTTTCTACTTCCTTTTGAAGGCATCATTTCAAGGCTGTCACTGACTTGACAGCAGAGCATCTGCTATTTTTTGTTAATTCTAATACCTCTTTTTAAACACCTGTTTCTTGTGGGAATAGAATAGAGAAAGCCCATAAAGACTTTAAGGTAAGTCTTGAACAGCTCCAAATGTAATTCATGATGTAGTCTCATAGGGGCTAATGTGGCTTTATGGATACAGAAGGCATCTGTACAAATGCAAGGCATTTCTTTACTAACAAAGAAGTAGTTATTTGCAAATAACTGTTGGGTTTTATTAGCTCTTCTCCCTTTTTCATGGCATGAACATTTTGCTAAAATAGTTTGAAGCAGCCTAAAGCTTTACCACAAGTATTGGTGACACTCTGTACAGTGCAATCTATCTTCACAGTAATGCATAACAATACATTTTGTTCCTTCTCCTGCTTGTTCCTGCTCATTCCTGCACAAATCTCCTGATAAAAGCCTGTGTTTGTCTAGGAAGGGACCAATATATATCTCTTTCACACCTAGCTAAATAATTTTTCACATGGCAGCTTTAAAAGCCTCTGGGCTTATCAGCGGAAAAAATGCTTGGAAACGGAGATTTAGTACTTAAATTAGTTCTATCAGCACTTTTTTTTTTTTTTGGTTGGCTGGGACTTGTTCTCACAGAACTTCAAGCTGGATTATTTGTGTTAAACTTCCTGACTGAATTCCGAACAAGTCATCTCTCCCCACAATGCTGACCTTTAGTATGAGGCCAGTATAATTTTAATTTGTTTCAAGTTTCCCTTATAAGCAAGAGAACAAGAAATCATATCCCTCTAAGACCTGGTTAGTTAGCTGCATGGCAGAATATTTTCAAATTCTAAGGGGAAAAACCCCAATAAAGTTGGATATTCCAAACTGGCATTCACATGGCATGCATCCTGAGTGGAGTTAGCTCTACCATCTTCCAGGGAACTAGTCTACAAGCTATGGAAAAACACAGGCTTCAAAGAAAGGTTTAAGTAACTAACCTGATTTTAATCAGGGTTATGCCCTAGTGGAGGCATCGCAGGGCATATTCCAGGCTCCTCCTGGCTGTTTCTGCCTGTGGTGGGGGCAGAGATGATGACTGGGGCTGTAGTTTGCCAAATATACCAGGTGCCAGTGCTGCCCCAGCCTCCTGCTGGCATGTGCATCTGTTCCCCATGCACTGAACAGGACCCAGGTAATGGATCTGGCTGGATGAAAACTTTTCCCTGTCTTTCTTTTTTCCTTTGCTGGAAGAGTTTTAACCCAGATTGGTTCCCTGATCTCCTCCACTGCACAGCTGCATGACTGACTGTGCCACCCCACGGGACAGGGTGAACATAGCTGTTGGGATAGGAGCAAGTGACTTGGAAGGACATACCGTGCTTTCATTTTATAAGCCATGATTAGATATGAGGACAGGAAGTCATGGCAAGAAGTTGCTGTGAAATTAGATGGGTTTGACTGAAGCAAATCTTGGTAGTTCCTTGTTAGGAAGAGAAGAGGTCAACATGTTTGGTGAGACAGAGCTGGGAGGGCCAGCAGTGGGGTGGGCAGCTTGGGTACCCTTGAAAATAAGCAGATCTGCTTGCTACTCAGCCTAACCCAGAGTACTGAGGAGATGTGCCACAGATAACAGCCAGTGGAGAAGCCACAGGCATGTCATTTGTGGGAAGTCTTTCCTTTTCTTTATCAGGATAAAAGCGTGTTTCCTGTGTGCAGTTCATCGGCCGTTTCGTTCTCAGACTTGCTGCTGCCCATAACTGGAAGCGCAATCATGACTTTTGCAGAGACTTGGCTTCTGTTCCTCTTTGCTGGACACTTGGTCTCAACTGCACTTGTGGGACTGCAGGGGACAGTCTCAGAGGTGGGGAAGTGATTTTTTTCCAGCACTAGGTGGCTGTATGGCATTCTGCAGTGTCCTGTACACAAGTATTTTAAAAGTTGGGAAGTGGGCCATTCTCAGCTGGAAAGGCTTCTGTGTTTTCACACCTCTTCATCAGTATCATCTTTTTGAAAGTCAAGAAATCAAGAAATGAAGACATTTTAATTGTATAAGCTTGTCACTGGCTGCAGACATTTTTATCTGTGTGGAGATGAAGTAGGTGTGCAGCTCACCACACAAGTGATGCTGGTGGCTGGGCTGTGATTGCTGCAGTTGTGTGGTGTTGCTGCTTTTTGTTTAGAGGCCTGGATATGAGCATTATAGGGAGAGTCTGCATGTGTAACATCTGGTCCAGATCTCTCCAAATGCTCCTGCTATCTGGAGGCCACACAGTGCTCCTCATGGGACATGAGATCAGTCAGGAGGGGGTGTCCACTCTACCAGGAGACACAGGGCAGTGGGTCTGTCCCCAACTTCTTGTGATCCTCAGGTGTCCTGAGAAGTGGGGAGCTGCACCAAGCTTTACTCTAGGACCAAGCTTTGGGAGGATGAAGTTGTCCCAAGACCTGTGCCCCCAGGCGGAGTAGCTTTGCCAAGGCCAACACATTCCCCCAGGAGCCGTGCTCAGCTGCTGTTTTTCATGAAGCCCAGCCCAGAGAAAAAATTTGTCTCCAAATGAAAGGGAGGCAGTTGTTTTCCTGGAGCACTGACTTCTCTCCTTGCTCTTTTTGCTGCCATGCTGTAGTATCTGTACATTTCCCTGCCCATGCCCTTCCCCTCTCATTAGCAAAGAACATGAACTAGGTTTTGGCTTAAACATGAGTATAAAATCCTAGTGTAGTGGTTTGTGGAATCCTACACGCATAAAAGCTGATGCAGCAGGGGTTTGACGATACTCAGTGGTGCCTCTGGTTATTTCTTTGCAGTGAACAGCAGTGAAAAACCTTTTTACAACTCCAAACACCTTTATGTGTTGGAGCTTCATCTTCTGAATATTTTGTAGCGATTGAAGCTACTGTAATTCTCTTATTTTCCAGAGCTCTCTGGTGTGAAATTCGTGCAACTCCACACCAAAAAATGTGATGCTACAGAACATTTCTTTTGCATTTCCTTGGTGGCACATCCAGTGTGATGATACATATTTTTAAGGGAAAAGGCCTAGACGAGGATTAAAGGTCTTGGGATGTTCAAAGCTGCTGTAAATGCATACGGTGAGACACCTACTGCATTAGCAGGTCTGCTGAAATTGTTTATTAAGCCACTAAGTCTAAGGCCCAATAATACGTTAGGTCTCCATTGTGCTGGGTACTATATGTTGGTAGCAAAAGGTTGGTTTAGGCCCCCAGATGTTTTTTGTAACTCTGCTGAAATTCTTAAATGATGTCACTTCACAGCCTTGTTTCATGCTTGTTTTCTCTGAATGGTTTTGAATGAAGATCCCCAGGACATAAGAGTAATGTGCAGGAGTATTTGTCCCCAGGATTTTGCACAGTTGATCAGACGTGAAAAGGAGACGCTGCAGTGACTCATCTGACCTTGTAGACCCAAGACTCAGAGTGCCGACAGTGGTCTCTGCTAAGGTCCCCATCACAAGAATGCAAAGCATTCCAGAAGCTTTCGTCAACAATTCTAGATAGCAGCCAGCAGTTTTCTCATCAATGTTACGTAAAATAGACAGGGAAAGCAAAAGACTAATTGAGTAAATTATTGCAAACTGCTTATGGAATCTCTAATTTATATCTAGCAACATAAACCCACTGCAGGAATGGTACTGCTAAGGATGGCTGTGATAGTTTTTTTTTTTTTCCATTTTATTATTTTCATTTTTAATAAGGCTGGGTTTCAGTGCTAGATATAAAAATTCTTCCTATAGCAGAACTATTACCTTAGGCCAAGATTTGCTGGTGTTTACATATAAACTTGTAGCATTTCAAGACTGTCTTCCTTGTAATTAAAAACAGGGGTTTTTTTCCCTCAGAAACTTACTGTCCAACTTGGAGTGGGATAGATAGATACAGGTCATAGCCATAGCATGTTACCATCTCTAATTGGCAAAATTCATTTAACCATAACAACAGATGAAGGTATTAGGGAGGGATTTAAAGGAAGATAATGAGGTAAATAACTGCAGTTCCTTCTAAATGCCAATCCTCTATAATCAGGAAGGGCCTTTTAGGAGCAAGCCTGTGAGCACAAGCAGGCAGTGGGAGAGGGCACCCTGGCAAGCTGAGAGCTAGGCTGAGCTGGGTCACTGCTGCTCAGAGCGTGCTGGGAGCTCCCAGCTCTGGCCAGGGAACACCAGCCAACACTGAGAGAGGAGCAGAGCAAGGAGAGAACCTCTGTGCTGCCTTATCCAGCCAAGCTCTCATATACATCTAAATTACTGTCTTGGAATATCCTCAATGGAGAAGTAGCTGGGCTAGAGCCTGGGTTTTTTTTAGGGGGAGAAAAAAGTCAGTTTGTTTCAGTGTCTAATTTTATACTGGAAGCAAACTCTCTTGTTTGCCCTCTGAAGGCAGCAGCTGAGCCTGATGTGTCTCTGGGGGGGCAGCAGTGCTGGCCGGAAGTGGCCTGCCAGGGCTGTTCTGGGATTTGTTTTCTTTTGATTATGGGAAAAATAACCCGAGATATTTCTGTGCATACGGAGCATTCTTAATGACTGACAAATCTGTTGTCAAGTAGGCACAAGGGGGAAGGGCCATCTTGAAAGATGACGCAAATCTGTTTAAATCAGGCTTAAAAACCCAAACAAACTTATTTTTAGTGACTTCCAGAAGCTTCTATTATCAAAAAATGAGAAAAACTGAGTTAGCTGCACAGTTAAGCCTGGCCTTGCTGTGGTGGGACTCAGTAGAGTTCACTGCACTTGACAGCAGCAGGCATGGCAGGAGGGTCTCCTCCACGGTGTCCCAGATAACCATTGCTGATCTCTTCCAGGCAGGAACACAGAAGAGTTGTTAGGCCTCTGCAGGTTCCTTACGCAGCATGTGGGGATTGCTGAGTTCTTGTGCTGGCCTTCAGCTTCCAACAGCCACTTTGGCAGAGGAGGAGAGGAACTGGAGGTGCTGTTCTTGCCTTTCTAGGGCTCACTTGGTAGCTGGCTCTGCTGGGCACACCAGGAAGCACTGGAGAGGACAGAGGATGCTCCTCAAGGGTATCTGCTTTGAAATAACTTTGGTCCAGTTTCTGCTGGAAAAGGTCCTCTGGTAACATTCCCATGTCCTTCAAATTTGGTGCACTTGGTACCATACAGGAGGCTGACCAATAACTAACTGCTCTTCAAACCAGCCCCTGGCTCGGTCCCCTCTGGGTCTCCCTTTTGTCCATCTTTGTCCACCTTTACTTTAGTTCTACATGCTGCAGTTTTTTTCTTCCACCTGAGACTCAAATGCAGCAAACCCCAGGAGGGTTCATCTTGTTGTGCTTGCAGGCCTGCACTTTGTTGGGGAGGCTGTGGGGCAGCATCCAGACACAAGCCCCCAGCACAGCAGTCTGGTCCCCATCTCTGGCCATGGCCTGGCTGCAGGCTGTGCCCTGCCACGGGGCACAGTGGGCATTGCCTCTGCTGCCTGTCCTTGGATGTGGATCTGCAACTCAGGGAGAGCTTCCTCCCGGTAAAACAGGATATTTGGTACACTTCAGCTGGAGAGGGAGTGAGGAGTAACTACTGTGACATAGTGAGAGGAAATGTGCTTGTGTACATGTCAGTGGTGTTATCTCCTGCCTCTAATGAGTAATATTGGGAAACATGTAAAATACTCTGTAACATTTGTCAGTGAATCTGATGTGACCTGCTTCCCTCTAAAAGGAGAACTTTGCACACAGCAGCTCTTTAGCCCACTTACACCTCCACATGTGGATTTTTTAGTGGTATATATTGCGTACAGTATTTACAGTGAGTTCATATATATGGGATTGGGTCTTTTTTTATGTGGGAGGTGCTGTAAGGACAAACAAAACCTTTGCCCTCATCATGAGGAGATACAAAGGACAACATGCAGCGATAGTAAACTGACGAGATTTTGGACAAAGGACGCAGAGACTGCTCATGCACCACAGCAGGAGAGCTTTGCTGTTCCTCACAAACAGGGGGGCAGCTGGCACATTACCCACAGCCAGGCTCGCCTCATCTCCCGTGTCACATGGCTGCACTGCTGAGTCTCTGCAGCAACCTCTCTACAAAGTGTGCTGCTCTCTTTGGGACTGCATGTTCAGATACCAGGCTGCAATTGAAGATCCAGTTCAAGGAAAACAACAGCCTTTAGTACCTCCTCTTTTGTCCTCCCTAACTGTGCCTGCTAAGCCTCCAAGCAAATTCCTGCTGCAGGAGATCCTTGGATCTGGGTGCCAATAAAGCAATAAAACTTTTGGGAAAGGTGATGTGGAAATTACTGACTGCAGTGCAGTAGGTGCCTAACCTTACACTATCTTTTGGCTCATCGGCAAAGGAAAATATTTCACCTTTGAAGATACTGCAATAAAAGAAAAAAAAAAAGCTAAATTATACTCTGAAATCCATCATGCTTTATCAAAGCATTGTCTGGTGGCTGCCAGAGCCATTGGTTTAGCAGGTTTCCTTCTGTATGTTACAGAATAAAATGAGAATCAGAGAATGTATGGAGTTGGACAGTCTTATAGATCAAGTCCCAAACACCCTACCATGTGCATGGACACCTCCCACTACATCAGGTTGCTCAAAGCCTTATACAAGAAACATTAAAAGAAAACTTTGTCTTGCTCCACCTTCCTTCTTTTCTGATTCTGTTTGAGTGGCACATTCTTTAAGGACTTCTGCTCCATTTCAGAGGCATTCATGGACTCTTCCCATACAGACATTTTTGTTAATTTTCCCCCATTCTGATGGGGCTTCTGGAAAGTGACTGGCCAGTTATATATTAACTGACAGTACATTTATTAATTTTAAAAATAGGGTTGCTGGCTTTAAAAAAATAAGTTTTGATCTAGAGATTTGAAAATATGCTGTGGGTAGGAGAGCAGCTAGCAGCTGATTGCAAGGAGAATATGTAATTTTAAAAAATGGTTACAAATATTTTCTTTTAAAGAGAGAATAAAATAACATTTATAGTACAGTAAAGGCAAATCTAAATACAGCTGCATGTCTGTCATTTTCACCATTAACTGCAGTATATCGGGGTGATAAAAGAACGACGAGCCAAAAAAACTGCAGCCATAGCTTTTATGGGTGAGGAATGTAGGTAGCAAATGAACTATTCCAAAAGGTGAGATGTCACTAGAAGCAGCAGAATGTGTCTAAAGTGACCATACTGTTTGTTGGACCAAGACTTACCATTTTTACAAAAGGATGCACATGTGACAGTGACTTTGTGCTGAGAGCCCCACCCTTGTGCCCAGCCAGCTTCCTCTTCTCCCTTGCTGGGAAATGCCCCAAAAAGGAATGGAAAGTAAGTGGTGCAGAAAGCTGTGATGCTTGCTTTCTTTTCTGTTCTTTTTCTGATATAGGAAGAAGTGAGAAAAAGGATGAACTCCCAGGTGAGCCCAGGCACAGTCATGTGCAGACAAGAGTCATCACCATTCTTCTGGAAGACAGGCAGCAATGCCTGATGCAGGACATTGGTCCCCTTTTTTGCCTCACCAAAGAAGCTCTGGGGAAAAAAAAAATTTGGGAGCCATGTCTTCTGATACAGGTAAGTGCAGTTAAACATTTGTAGGTATTGCAGATAAGTCTTGTTATTCTCTCCTTGGCACTGCACCTTGCCACACAGGCCATTTTAATTTTCTGCCCTACTCCATTGTGTATCCATCCACAGTGTGTGAGCTTTGAAAACTTCAAGTCAAGACACTGAGGTGAGGCCAGAGCCCACAATACCTGACCCTCAC
This sequence comes from Rhipidura dahli, assembly GCA_013399225.1. Taxonomy (NCBI): domain Eukaryota; kingdom Metazoa; phylum Chordata; class Aves; order Passeriformes; family Rhipiduridae; genus Rhipidura; species Rhipidura dahli. The sequence continues at coordinate 369,219 of VXAC01004230.1, forward strand.
AGAGCAGAATTTATCACTGCTTTACTTCCCTTGTTGCATTTGACTCCCAAAGCTTTCAGCTGCAGGACTGAGATGGTCTGACACAGTGATTTTCTCTCCTGTCCCAATGCCCTTAGAGCATGACCCAGCTCAGTGCCAGGGTCAGCAGTGCCAGGCCCATGGGCACGATTTGGGAACCGTGTGTGTCACTGTTCCCTTCCTGTGCTGCAAGCACTGAGAGTGTCTCTGGCTTTCATTTGCCTCACCAGAGCAGCCAGTAATTAACCGATCAGTTGGCTTTAACATTCCTGCAATAGTTTGAATGTGCCAAATTTTTAATGAACATGTTTTTTTTGGATAGTCCACTTAACCACTTGAATTACTGTAACTAACCAAAGCAGACCTTGTTCTTTGAGGCGTTGACTTCCCAGACATGTACATACAAATGAGGGGGTTTGAGGATTTCTTTTTTCAGCTGTGATGCAAACCTTTAAGAATTTGTTCTTAAATGTGCTGCTGGATATACACTTTATCACTTCTGGCAAACCAGAGCTCCTCATGGTTTCTTACTTTTTTGTACAGTTTTCAGTCTGTTCTTCTCCTATGCTCTTTGTGTGAGCACAGTGATTTATACTCTCTAATGTTGTGTATTGTCTTCAGATGGGACAGAAACTGACAGCACAGGGACAGTGCAAGTACTGCAGACGTGAGCTAGTTGTTAATATGTGTTCTTAACATGGGAACTCAGGTTTGTCATCTCAAAGTGTTAAGAGATGGTGGGAATTGTATCAAGCACTAGGATAGGATCTCAAATTTGAACAGGAAGGAGATATTTTTTGTATTCTGGAGTTTTATCAAAAGTTATGGTGAACTCCATAGCTTTTAAAATACATGTATCAGCTGCTGATGAGCCCAGTGGTGAGGACCAAGGAGTGACCTGCAATTTATCCCAGAAACCAATGCCTTCTGTTTAGAGGGTGACATTTTCATGTCCAGCTTAGATAACCCAGTGAAGACTGATGTCTCCTACTTCGTGTCCAGTAGCTCTTGCTCACTATTTCCAGACCTTGCTTAGTAGGTACTCCTTCAAATTTCCTTATCTGCGAGTTGCCCCAAACATGAGGCCTGTTGCACCAACTGGGATCATAGTTTTAGCAAATTCAGCTAAATTCAATGATGAAGCTGGGTGGGAGTGTTGATCTACTGGAGAGTAGAAGTTTCTGCTGAGGGATAAGGACAGGTTGGATGGATGGGCGGAGGTCATCGGTGTGAGGGTCAACAAGGTAAAATGCTGTGTCCTTGGGTCACAACCGCTCCCTGCAGTGCAACAGGCCGGGGCAGAGGGGCTGGAAATTTGCACACAGGGGAAGGCCTGGGGTTGCTGGTGACAGTGGCTGAACATGAGCCCAGGAGTGCCCAGGTGGCCATCAGGGCCAGGGAAGTGATTGTCACCCTGTACTCAGCACTGGTGAGGCCACACCCTGAGTACTGCTGTGTCCAGCTGTGGGCCCCTCACTACAAGAAAGACACAGAGGGGCTGGAGGGTGTCCAGAGAAGGGAACAGAACTGGGAAGGGACTAGAACACCAGGAATGGCTGAGGGAGCTGGGACAGGGGCTCAGCCTGGAGAAAAGAGGCTCAGGGGGGACCTTGTGCCTCTGCACAACTCCCTGACAGGAGGGGGCAGCTGGGGGTGGGGAGGTCGGGCTCTGCTCTCAGGGAACATGGACAGGACAAGAGAAAATGGCCTCAAGTTGTGCCAAGCGAGGTTTAGGTAGGATATCGGGGAAAATGTCTTCACAGAACAGGCTGTCAAGCACTGGCATAACTATCCCTGGACAGATATAAGACGTGTGGATGTGGCATTTGGGGACATGGGTTAGTGGTGGCCTTGGCTGTGTTCATGGTTGGACTCAAATGATCTTAGAGTTCTTTGCCAACCTAAACAATGCTATGATTTATGTACACACACAGATTTTGCTTTGAGCGCGTGCGCGTGTGTGTGTGTGTGTGTGTGTGTGTGTGTTGATGGTGAGGTGTTGCAAACAACATCTTGTCCAGCCTCATTTATTCTGAGTCTATGAACTGTGGGGACTAAAAGCTGAGTAAGAGTTTGAGCTGAAGACAGCCTCACCAGCATAGTTCACACATTCCTAATAGTTTTCATAACTAGCCAAATGTCTCTGGCTTAGTCCTGGGATGACCTGGCAGAATCCTGGTTCTGTGCAGTAGCTGCAAGGTGAGGGTGCAGCGCTGGGGACAGCTGGTAAAGTGGAAGGGCAGGGCTGGCAAAGCCCTACCAAATCATCTACATGCCAGGTTTAGCAGCCATGGGATTCAACAGTGTTAGAAAACACGGGCTGTGGCTTGGCTGCCATGCCAGGGACCCCAGCACAGTGCAAGCCTTTGGTGGTGCTCCCCTGGGAGCCTGACTCACACCATGCCATGAATGAATGTTCATTTGTCCAGTATGTACTTTCTGCTCAGAGGCCCACATGGAACACACAAGATTTTTAAGTACTCTGTTCTTTTTAGTCAGGCTGATTATGAGTTGGGGGAAATTCTTGCTGCATTAAGATTTAGTACATTTGTGTCACCCATGTAGTAAGGCCCTGTTAAAATGCTTTGAGTAGGCCAGTCTTTGTGCCTATTTTTTTTTTTCTTCAAGGAGGGCATGAATTGCTCATTTTGAATGAATTTTTAAAAATAATGAGTGAGAAAACAGCATGTATGTGGAGGCCCTACAGGAGTATGGTACATCTGTTTCAAAGCACCAAGTACAGACTATGTCCCTGAAACAATTGTGGCATTTGTAACTCTTTCCATTCTGACTGTGCAGAAGAAAAATTTGCCAAAATAGCCGTTGTGGGAAAACCTCCAGGAAGTTTCTTTTCCAGCTGTGAAGTCATTTGGGCTCTGCCAAGTCAGGGTGGCAGAGCTGCAGAGGCCCCTCTGATGGGAGGGTGGCCACACACCCAAACAGCAGCTTGTGAGTGTTTGATGCCTGCCAGTCACTGGAGGGAAGAACATTCACCAGGAGAGCAGACTGACCAGGCCAGGGGAAAGGAAGGCCACTGAATACGAGGAAACAAGGAAGGAACTGGCTGTTGTCCTCTCTCCCTATGCCAGCTGGAGACAAGACACCAGTGCATCTTTTGCCCGACAGATGTAGCTGCTCTTGTGGGACCACGGGGTGAGGAAGATAAATGTGACCAAGCTCCCATCTGTGCCATGAAACTGGAGATAGGAAAGTGGCAAGAAGCTTCAGAAAGGCAAAACAGATAAAAATGCATCTTTTTGATCCTATCAGAGCTCTGGCCACAGTTTCTGGACTACCGTGACTTAGCAAGAATATAGAGAAAATTCCCCAAACCAAGGTCCAAGTGCTTCAAGCTGTCTAAGTTCATAGCCCAGGCAAATACTTCTCTTGTGGAACACTCCAGAAAATAATGGGAGTTTTGAAAAGGAAGTGTTCCTCAATACTGACTGTCCGACATGTGAACTAGCCAGACTGGTTAAAGCTTAATTAAAAAGTGCCAGAGTGACTAAATTCTTTTCTAAGTGCAGCTGCAGAACATTAGCTGTGGGCATATCTTAATTAGTAACACTTGCACTAGAGGACCAAAATCTTTCATGAATGCAGCTGCAATCAATTAATATCAGTTAGGCATTTCTGTAGGCAATACAAGAGTTCCTGAAAATTGTTTTAATGCCCACCTAGTTTAAAAAAAAACCAAAAAACAACTTACGTGCAACAAACTACAAAACCAAAGATAACTACAAAATGTCTTTATTGAAAAAAGCAGATTATAGCATCTAAGGTTAAATGAAACTTCTGACTTTAATATTAAATAACTTAAGATGATAGCAAGTAGCTTCTTCTTTAGATAAATAAATCTACATATCCCAATTTTTTTCTTCAACAATCAAGGGAATCAAACACTGAAACACAAAACCACAAGTAATTCCAAACACTAAAAGATAGAAGCACATTGAAAGGTTTTACAAGGATATATATATACAAAAATAGTTAACTAATGTATATTTTCAGCATGTAAACTAGTTACATGATATACAAACTGGGAATTCATATATTTCCTACAAAATAAAAATCAACGTTGGTCCAAGTTCTTGGAAGAAAACTATATTCTTTTAAAGAAAATGAAAATATTTCTCAAATGAAAACTTAATTTAAGTCAAATTATATACTCTAGTTATGGCATTAGTTACAGGATGAATCACAAACTTTTAAACTTTTCTTGAAACACAAGAAAGCAGCTTTTGTCTCCTTTAGAGCTTTGGTTTACTTTACTACTCTGGAATTTCTGGTCTTAAAGAGCTCCTCTAACCATGTTTTCCTTTTGAAACTCCACCTTATAAAATATATACACACACGTGCACACAAGTGAAAGGAAAAGGAAAGAAACCCAAACAAACCCTCTCTGTAAGCTCAGTTCTCTGAGTGCATTCTTTTGTTTTCAAATGATTATTTTGGTCCTTTCTTTGGAACACGTCCTCCTGTGGGCGAGGGACCCTGCACTGCCCACAGCAGCTCGTGCTGGAGGGCCTTGGGAAGGTTCCCTGCCTACACAGAAGGGTGCAGGCCTGATGCAAACGAGAACAGGTTGGTATTGATGTAACTTCATGGAAATATCCTGAAAGTACAGTAAAGGCTTCAGAAGAACAATTGCACTGTAGGATGAACTTAGGAAGTTTTCATCTGTGTTGAACTGATTTAACCTAAGAATATTCCAGAAGAAAATAATTAAAACAAGATTTCTCATTTACATAATTCCCCAGGCAGGAGGTAAAATGTGCAGAAACTGTCACTAGCACTAAAGAGTACAGCACATCATTATTTTAGGTTTGATTTTATTTTTCTCTTTAGTTTGAGAAAAAACCCAACCAGACCTGGCAAATTTTACTCAAGCCCCAGTTTTAATAGTAAATGCTCAAAAAGCAAAGCTGTACTTCAAAATACAGTAATGGAATGCATCTGTCTATAGAAAATACTAGAACAACAACTGCTGCTTTCTGGTTTTAAACAAGTTGCTTATTCTATATTGACATATTACCTTTCCAAATTGTTACCATGATGACACTTAACAGATCAGAACAGCACAGAACTACAAGAGACTGAAAAATCAGCATGTGAAATGAAATTAAATATTATTCTGTTCTACAGGATGATAGTTTAAAAAAAAAAAAAAAGAATAAAAGGTCTGGTATGTACATGTTTGAAAGTGTGCTGTCCCTTGGAAATAGGCTGGGAACTTAAACCTGCCCCTGATGGAGGTGAAGTGTTCAGGAAGGTGCTGGCAGAGGACTAGGCTGAATGCCCCACTAAGTCGTCTCCAGGTCTGCCCACTGTCAGCGTCAAGGTTTTGCTCCTCCACTGGTAAAGCAAAGCATTTTTCCAGTTCTGCAAGTAACTGTTATTTGTTCCCAGGAACAGACCCAAACCTCCTCTGTGTATTTTAATGATCTTTTCTTAATTTGGGGCCCTCAATATATTGTAAAGATATGCAAGTGAAAATGCCTCAAAGCTAAATGTGGTCCAAAGCACCCTCCTGCAATGGCAAAATCATTCCATTGCACCTGATGCTCTGGCACCATCCATATATGTAATAACCTGAAGGAATTGACCTAGTCATACAATCCTAAGACTTTTTTTCCCCCTTTCTCCAAGATTTGCTGGCACATGTAGTTCCACTTCCTCCTGAAGCTGGGCTGCTGACTATGGACACAGAGGGAGTGTCTGCAAATGCAGAAGTGCATGTGTACTCCTGGCCTCTTATTTGCAGGCCATGCCTCTTGGACCACAAGGTAGAAATGGGACACTGACTGCACTGTAGTTCCTTCAAATCCTGGTATTCACATTAAAAATGTTAATTATAACCTGATATATATTAACTACAAAACTACTTTGCCCATGAGTGTTCAGTAGGACGGGTTAATCTAGGCCAATGGAGGTCTGGCAGAATACTAGGAAGTGTCCCTTTTGTTCCTTACTAACAGAAAAAAAATAGTTCTCAGGAATTTTTCCTGTTCCCCCCCCGCTTTCCCCATAAGGAAATTCCAGACTATCAAAAAGTTCTGTTAAGGGAGTTCATTATTCCACTTAGGAATTAGTGGCCATTGGATGCTCTTTGTGCTTTTCAAGAGCACCACAAATGGCTTTCAAAAAGTCAATGGAGCATAAGAAACTAAACTGCAATGGTGTTGCCAAATAAGTCATTCCATCAGTCTGCATGCTGACTTCAACACAGGATCATTTCCGAATGGATCGGGCAGATTCTCAAGTGTTGAGAACTGGCATGGAAATGTCCCAGTTAACGCATGCCAGGAAGCCGGTCTGGTATTTCTACTTCCTCTGGAGCTGAAGAATTTTATTTTATTGCAACTTTGAATATAGTTAAGGACAGCCATGATAAATTGCAGCTTCAGGAAGGCTGGGTCAATTCTCATGAGAGTGCAAGGAATTTTTTTGACATATAGATGTGTGATTTGCATGTAAAACATCAGCACATGGTAGAAAACAAACCATAAAAAAAGATTCATCTTACTTCCTATATGGAAGACATATATTTCTCCCCAGAGGTCTGAGGGTCCTGTAAAAGCTTATGCAAAACATGAAAGCATGTACATTCTATGTACAGCTAATACTTGTTGCAAGTACCAATGTTTCAATGGTCTGACTCTCTAAATTACTATTCCTGCTAAACTGCACTTTGTTTTCCAATGAAGACAACCACCATAATCAGTTCAAAAGTGATCTCAGAAAGAACACAAAGCTGAAAAGGTAATACCAAACCACTGTGCCTCTCTTTAATAATGTCTCAACATACAATCATAAAGCAGTTGGTAACAAATGAAGTCTTGGATAAAACAAGTGGTATAAAGACAAGTGTACCTTTGCATAGAACCTTATTAAACAAAAAACAGCTTTGCAAGATGAATTCTTTAGTAAGTGCCAAATGGTCCACCTGATAGGAATGCATTTTGAAGCCATAGCTACACAGCCAGCAGTTACAGAGGGCTGCAACTGCTGACCCTGCACATGCCAATCTTTTGGATACAATCCTCTGTACCGTGGGTTTTACATCAAATGCTTGATATATTTTTTGAACAAGCTAAATAATTACTCTTTGGATGACTGTGGGACCCCATAGGATGGAGAGCTGGCCTGACGCTTCTTCACGGAACACCCTTCTTTAAGCTCGCTGAAAACTACCCTGGCTAAAACACCTGCTTGCTGCCTATTCCCTACTTCTGGAATCTAAGTATTCTCTAAGACCAGAATTCAACAAAACTAGCTAAAATGCTAGCATTTATCTTATCATGCTTGCTGCAATATGATAAGGTGCTAACTTTTGGAAAGTAATTCTACACTCCTTACTTGGGTGAAATCTCCACTGAAGTAAGTGAGTAGGGAGTGCAGAACAGCCCTTTGTACCACTGTTTGTAGAAATGCTGCCATTTACAGTTACAGTTTAGTGGTGAATTATTTGTTCAAGTAGACGGTGTCTCGGTGAAAATGTCTAGATAAAAGAATGCATATGTACAAGAACAGAAAAGGACCCCTCACCTCTGATTCAGAAAATAAATAAGCTGGTTTAGATGGTTATTACTGGAACCTCATTTTTAAAGGAACACGAAAGTCATTTTTAGATTTTTGTCTTCTCTTTCAAACGGCTTATTGATCATGGAAATGTCTTTCAGAGTTCTGTGACATGCATGGGGTAGCTTGGAGGTGGATGCGATGGCAGTTTGATATTAAGGCGCCTGATATGACAGCTGTGGCAGAGCAAGTGGCCCTCTAGGGGGTAACAACGATGGCCTTCCTCATCATTGAGCTGCAAGCCACAGTCCTAGAAGAAAGAGAGACATCCCAGATCAGTGAGAGGCTCAGGCAGGCCTCGTACAGAGCTGCTGGTCTATCCTGCACAACCCCAAGAGCTCCCTCCCCGCCTCCAAAGCCAGCAGCCTCCACAGCTTCTGGGAGGTGCACCCTGACTATCTGATGCTGACATCACTGAAGTCAAACAGGACAGTCTACAGTAGTGCCTAGCCTTTTTTCACCAGTGTTTCCCATTCTGGTCTCTTCTTCATCTAATAAATGTTGATGCAAAAAAGCAGGCCAGTGGCTGACCCTGACAAATACAACTTAGAAGAGGCTCGAACAGAGAAGGAGCTAATTCTGCAGCAAGGCAGTGAACAAGATGTGGGGGAGCATAAGTAGAGAATGAGAGGAGAGGGGAAAAGGGGGGAGGGATGACATTAGCTTCCTTCTGGAGCAGGGCTACACTGTCTCTAATTTGGAATTAGCAGAATTTAAAGACTTCAAGGCCAGTGGTCCATCTTTAGTGGAAATGCTGGTACCTCTGTGACTGACACAGAACTACAGAGACAAATAGAAAAGCAGCTGAGAGTGATCCTGCCTGCTGACTGTTACATACACTGCAATATAGACCATCCTGATTTCCAGCTGCCATCATTGTAATTCTGAGGACATTTGGAAATCATCAAAGCTTGGTGCTCAGATTTAATGTTTCAAGTATGTTAAATACTTAGAAATTGTTAATGTGATCAGTTCTGAGAAACCAGAGATTCTAAATAATATCTGTGCACTTAATAGAAAGAAAAAAAAAGCCTGCACAAACTGGGCATATAGGTTATTTTAGGACTAAAAACAAATGCAAAGCTTTTAACTGAACACGAAGTTTAATTTTTCAGCTTTCACAGCTCAAGTGTAAATCCTCTAATTTTATAATACTGAAATAAGACTGAAAATGGTTTTAAAGTAAGCTTTAAGACTGGAGTGTTAGTTTAGAGAGGTCTTGATCAAAGCATCTGCCAAGGTAATTTTCTGTGTGTTGTTACATATTACATAATGATTTTATAGCAATTTATACAAGATTTGAAATTAGAATTTACCAATTTCAGATGCCCTACAGATGTGCCAAGTGTTTGCATCTTTTCCCCTTTCCAAAACTGAATTCCCTTTCTGCAAGGAGAAAGCCTGCCTTGTCAGTGGATTCCAGTTTCAGAATAGGGCTCCAGTGATCTGTAACAGGGCTTGAACTCCTCCACAGGAAAGAGATGACATAGAAAAGCAGCAAAGTTTCCAACCTGACCATTGACTGTGCGTGGCCAGCAGGTGAGGTGGCATCAACAGCAGATGAGAAGTGGCTGCCTAAGTCATGGTAGCCTTTGCTAAAATTTTCATGCACGCACCTCAAAATACTGGCAACTCACTTTTGAGCAGCATTTGGGGACAGCAGAGCCTGAGCTGAGACCATCAGGCAGTAACCCAGCTCTGCTGACACATGGCTAACTCCTGATTTCTGTACGTAAATGCCTTCTGCCTTTCTGGGCAGATATGGAGGCAGCTTGATTTGCCTCAAATGGGAAGGAGAATGGGGAAATGAATAATGACACAGAATTGAAAATAAACCCCCAGTGGGACTTTCCAGCATATAGTCAATAGCCTGAGAGAGCAGGGGAGGGAGCTGTCATCTTAGGTGAAGCCTACACAAAGCAATATTTGGGGTAAGGAGGAGGGAAGTTCAGCTCTCCAAAATATTGTGATTTCCTGTGCCAATTTCTCTTGAAAAATTAATAGAAATGGATGGAGTATCAGGTGTCTCTTTTGAAAGGAGAAAGTTGAGTGGATGGGGCCTTCCTTACATTTAGGTACACAGCATTTCAAGATGCCCTGAATTTTGTTGCTTTCTCTCCTAGTCAGAAGATTCTTCGTAAAGCCTTTGCCCAACAGTGCATGAAGGCAGCACTGCTGCATTATCGCCCCTGGTGCTAGCAGGTAAGATCTGTGTGGATATTTGTGTGCTATGTCAGAGTGCCAAATCTACGGCAAAAGAGAAGTTTTTGACTGATCCCAGCTTAGTGAGTTTGTTTCCCTTCTCATGTTCATGGATGCAGGAGTAAGGATGAACTCAGGTCTCCTCTCTGAAGCAAGAGCATTAATTCCACAACTTGATCTGTGGCAATAAACGTTTAACTGTTCTGCACAACAAGAAACTACTCCCAAAAAAGCAACAGAAAGTCAGTGGTATCCTTGTCTATTTCCTAGTAAAGAATCAATATTCATACAGCATGGAAAAACCAGATCCCCTAGAAAAGCCTTCCAGTGAGACTCCTTCCCTGCACAGCCAACGTAAATTCAAGTTTCCTCAAATCAGAGCCCTACAGGCTGTACCTAGAGTTGAGGAAAAAGCGAATTGGCACTGACTCTTTGCTCTATCCCCATCCAGAAGTATTGAGAAAATTCAACACAAACAACCAAGCCCAGCTTTGAAATTAATATATTGGGCAAAAAACCCTCCAAAAGTTATTTGGTACTGGCGATGGCAGCACTGCTTCCAGCCTGGGCAGCATTCACCCCTTTGCCATCCTTCAGGAGCTGTGGGGCAGAGCCCTACCTGCCCAGGTGTGCAAGAGCCAGTGAATGCTGGGATGAGTCAGGATCCCTCCAGGAGCAGAGCAGGTCCCCCCGAGACAGAGCAGTACCCCCCCACAAGAGGCAGAGCAGGTCCCCCAGAGGCAAAGCCTGCCGAGGGGCAGGCAGGCAGAGCCCGGGGCTCACCTCGCAGTGGTAGCACTCCACGTGGTAGTCCTTGTCCATCGACACCACCCGGATGGTCTCCTCAGAGCCCTGGGGAGGGAGCAAAGAGAAAGTAAGAGTAGTGTCTAAGCAGCACTTTTTCAGTCTTCACTCAGTGCCCAGCCTGTTGCTTTGGAGAGCTGTTTCCCTGGGGGATGCCTCTCCCCTGACACAGCAGAGCTCTGACTGCTGAGGGTTTTGGCCCCAGGACACGGCACTGCACCACTCCTTGGCTGTGGAGCAGCACTGTGAGCGTCTGGCACATCTAAAGCTGCATGGGTCATTCGGCAAGTGTAGCCAAAACCTCATCCTCAAGGAGCAAATATCAGTCTTGAAATCAAGTAATCTTCCAAGGGCACCCAGGATCTGAACAAATTACCAGTCAAAAACCTGCTCATTGGGTAACTTTTCCTTGTATACATCCAGCTTTGTTTTCCAGGACTTGCACTCCCCTCAAACCATCTGCTGCACAGCTCTTTTGCACATGCACATGTCACTGTGTGTCCCCACAGGGACTGACATACCAGTCTGGCAGGTAATTATGTGCACAGGCCAAACCTCAGCATGAGGGTGGGTGCAGCAGTTGTGCAATTCCTGGCTGAGCCCCAGGCCCTTCAGAGCAGCCCATACCCTTCTAGTAACTTCACAGGCTCTTTTCCTGATCCACTCTGGAGACAGAGCTCATTAAATTGGTTGCCTTGCATTGTTTCCAGTTCCAGGTGTGGTTAGAGCACCAGATATGATGCGGACTATGTCTGAGAGAAGCTGTGGGCAAGTTAGTACCTGCATTGCTATACTTGAACTAACCTAAGAAATCTCCCTGGGAAAGAATATGGAGTCAGTCCTGCTAGTCATCAGGTGAGTCAGCACTATGACTACCTTTTATTTCTTTTTCTTTCTTTCTTGAAAAGACAAAAAAAATTTTTTTTAAGACTCAAATTTGGTGCAATTCACATAGAGGTTTTCTCCTCACAACCCACCACCAGGACAAGCAGTTCTGGTTCAGCCTTTACAGGTTTTTTTTAGTTATGTAAGACTTGGCCAATTAACAGAAATACTAATGACAAATGAGAGTAATGTGCAGAGTGATGGAGGTGGGCATGTGAGAAGCTCTAGCCTCAGGCTTTACTGGGGCACAGCAGCTTACAGGAGAGAAGCTCTGGCTCTATAAACATGACAAGAGGAAAAGCAGGGAGATGCTGAGGCCCCTGTTTACAAATGAGGCGGTCAGTGACCTCAGCAAAGGGAACTTGGAGGGTCCTGCACCCACCAGAACATGAGGGAGCCCCCCTCTGGGGCTAATTGTGCCAACAACACCATCAGCACAGGCTGAGCTTGCAAGCAGGTTTCACCTGGTTCCATTTTTGTTGCTGCCTTTTCAACCCCTTTAAGAACTTTCATTCCATTGCCACCTTAGGACAACAGACTGTGTGGCCTTCTCACAGGGTCAGGGTAACCATCAGATGTCTTTTCAAAGGCTTTACTCTCTGAGCTGTTCTTGGAGCCCCAGTCAATATTTTCAATTAAATGAGGTTTCTAACAGATTAATGAAGACCTGGAAAGCACCCTAAAGATATGAAGTACCATGCTGTAGAATTAGTATGACTATTACAGCCTCTGGGAATGTTTGGTAGTGCCTTTACTGCTGAACTGTGTTTAATTTAGTATCTAACATAGTATAGATTCTGGGAGAGGAAGGAAAAGCATTTAGTGTGTTTTCAGGAAGTGCCCATATGCCAACAGCTGTTTGCCCTGAGCGTCAGTGCATGTTAACACTTACCTGTGCTGGGAGGATTGGCTGGTTACAGGAAGCACATTTTGGTGCAAAAACCCTAGGGTGCAAGAAGAAAGTGTTCCAATCACATCTAAAGCTTCTTCAAAAAGTAGAACCAAGAGAGCCATTCTAATCGTGACTTGTTTTTAGTAAAATGGAGATTCACAGGATTTGAAACACCTCTAATTGTTTGATGATACTCAATGAAAAGGAGATTTGGGAAAGGCTGATTTACCCCAGCTTTATCATTTAGGTCTTCCCAATCTTTAGGCATAGTGAATCCACCCCTGTTCCTGCATATGCCCTTTTTATTTCCTTCCTTTATTTATAAAAGCATTCCAATTCTTCCACAGCCTTGATGCTTGACTGCAAAGCAGCTCCTGATTTAGGGACTGTCACTCTCTGACCTCAGGAAGACATAACCATGCTGAACAGGAGAGGGGCTAATTGTGGCCAGGATCTACAGCTAAATACACAACTGGGCTTATGGTCCACAGCTGCATTTTATGACAGTCACTGGGCCAACACTCACTGTGTCCTTGTAACATGGTCAGATTGGCACCAACACGGTTGAATTGAGGGTGATTGATTCCTGATGCGTAACTGAGTTACTGGTTAACTGGAGCTAAGAGCAGGATCCCACTGCCTTTGAGCAGAATCAGGAAGGAGTCCAAAAGCAATCTCTTAAACCTCTACCTTTTGCTAGGTAAGGCTAAAATTGTTCTAACACTAACTGTATACTAGACATCTTCTGTCGCTTAACCTAACTTACACCCATGTCCAGCACTGCCAGAACCTCCACTCTTGGAAAGAGCCAGCAGAGCCTACCAACACTTGCAGAAGTGGCCTGGTACAATTAGTATTGATAGTCCTGAAAGAAGTAGAGGAACAGCCCCAAGAAACACATCCTCTGACACAATTTGATTTTCAGCCTCATTTGGCCACTGTATGCCATACTGGGCCCATGAAGTACTACTTAATAAACCTTAAAATACTCTACAAATACAACACATGAAAGAGGCAGTTGAGGGACATCTGAGCAAATAGGAGTAACCTTTTTATCAATTACAAGGCTTATAAGTACATCAATGATTTAACTACTATAATTTTTCTGAGCATGCAGTAGATTTGTGTACTCACGTATGGTAGTCTTTGACACAGTAGATATTGTTCTCCACATCTACAGTAAAGGGGACTCCATCCAAACACTCATTACACACCACACAGCGGAAGCAGCCAGGATGGTAGGACTTTCCAAGGGCCTGTAAGATCTTATGAAGCAAACAACAAAATAAGTGGATGCATGATTACATGAGATATTCTCTCCCCATAAACTGCTATGTCTCCCTCATTCTTAATAATGACAGTGAAAAAATCACTTCAGGATGAAATTACCACTCAGCAGATCTGTCAGCAAGGGGCCTCTTAAAACAGTCAACTTGCTTATTTTAGTGGGTTTCAATATGCTCCCAATGAAGAGCAAGAACTGAAAATCAGGCTAAGCCCATCAGTTTTAACTCTATAGGGCCAGTACTGCCAATGGGAATTAAAAATGGCTCCACAGACCACTTATGGGGAAATGCCAAATACAATTAGCGGGATACAGAGTTACTTTACAAAACTTAACAGGCTGTGACAGATAGAATCCAAACTGGTCATTACTCAAGAAGTTAAATAACAAAACTAGCAAATAAAGAGGTGCCCTTTTATTAACCAAGAATCCTAATCCCCCGGAGTTACTGACTGGTTATCACTAAGTCATAGGGTCCCATCAGTTTCTGATAGAATTCCATCACTGTCCATGTTTTTGGATACTGATCCATGCACCTGCCCAGGCTTTTCCCATGCTGACCTTCCCTACTGCATTTTAAAGGTTTCAAGGAAAGGTCTGATGCAGCCTTGGCTGTTCTACTACAGAACAGATCCCCTTCCTCCTGACATCCTTGTATGTAACACTCAGTATGGCACTGGGACATTGAGGAGGATGCCACAAGCCCATGAACATGCCCCTGGGAAGAGCCAGATACAGAATCATCTTCAGGCAGCTCTCAACAGATTAGAAGACTGATTCCATACATTTTGGGTGTAAAAAGTATCTTTAGAAGGTAATTTCAAAAAGCAGCTGCTAGCACAGTGGTCAGCTTGGAGCTGCTGGGAAGCCTGAGATGAAAAATCATCCCAGATCAAGCTCCCACGGCCCTATAGGTGATTCTATGAATAAAGATCAAACCATCAGGAAAGAAGTACAGGAAAAAAAGTACAATTTAGTTTTACCTTTTTTCCCCTCTCTGATGAAGTCCTGCAGTTCAGTGAGTGGTATCTGACTCTGTTTGACTGGCAAGGCCATTCCCAGCCAGAGCCAACTGGGTACCTGTGCCGGGGTTGTGGTGCCAGCCTGGCACAGCTGTGCAGCCACAGACCCTGAGCAGGGGTCAGGCTGCCCCTCAGGCAGCCCTGCACAGCCCCAGCCCTGCCCCAGGCCAGCACATGGCACGGCCGGGCTGTGCTCCCAGGCAGGAACCTGCCAGAATTAGCCAAATAGGAGTGCTGAATTCCTGGAGCTCCCAGAGCTGTTTCCTTTTGTCAGAGCACACTTGCTGATGGGAGAGAGGCAGACAAGCACCTGCCAAGCTTCCAGCTACTGAGCTCCACCAGCAAGATATTAGGAACTCTTGCCTGGGATTCTGCAATTAAGGGCCAGCTCAAAGCATGCAAGTCAGGATACCCCTCCCCCTCCCAGCATGACACAACTCTAGAAATTTGCTCTTGGGTAAAACGAACAATATCCTTGTCCGACCAGTGGTGCCAGGATATGAGCCAGAATCCTCATTAGTGAAGTCTCCCTTCCAGCTCTGACTGAACCTCCGTGTGTGCAACACAACAGCTATTTCTCTTAGGCACACTGAGGTTCATGCACACTTAAAACAAGAAGAAAGTAGGTATACTACAGGATCTGCCCTTCTTCTTTGTGCAAACCACTTCATTTTGTTTGGGAATTTCTGCTTAGGAAAAGCACACAAAACTCTTCCTACTTTCACCCACTGAAACGATGCCAATAGTATCTGGCCCAACCAAAGCCATTTGATTTTTATTACAAAAGTAACTCTGACTACTGGATCCCTACAAATCCCAGTGGCAATAATGCATTTTAAATGGCGTGGAGCAAGCAACAGAGGGTAAATAAAGCAAGTCACAGAGCGGGTGAGAAACCTCGGGACTATTGATAATGCCCCTCTCAGCTCTAGACCAGACTCCACCCACTTGACTGAGCTCTTGTTATCCACTTACAGAGCACACCTGCCATGTTCCTTTACCACGTTCTCATATGAAGTCATGCTGTACTTCTACCTTTACTATTAAAATTCTATTTTATTTTAACTCACAAATGGCAGAATAACAGCCTCCCATATTCTTAGGTAGCAAAGAAGCCCAACTTTCTGGACTTAATAGAGCATGAAGGTATTTTTATTTACTGCCTCACGTTCAAAAACTATATTGACAGCAATCAAGACACAATGCCAGCCTGGGTAGGGAAAAGCAGATGTCTCACAGTGCACTCCCCAAAGCAGAGGGAAGCCAAGTTACCCGCCATTAGGAGTTTAGGTCTCTTACCATTTCCATTATGAGGTGTCCACAAACAAAGCACTTGTCTGCCGTTTGCTGAAAACCTGAATACTGTTAGAATGACAGAAGAGAAAGGATCATTAGTAGACACTCCTCTAGCCATAGAAATACCTTTTAGGCAAAGGCTGTGCTATTTTCCAGCCTGTGCTGTATATGACACAGGTTTGGGAGACAGTGACTCAGAAGCCTTTGCTTGGCTCTTGCAGCATGTTCAGATACCAGTTTGGCCTTCTGATCCACTGCAATATTTCCACTGAGATTCCCGAAGAAGCAGTATTATTGTAAGTTTGATTTTTTATTTTCAAACTCTGTTTGGGAAGTTTGTGTTTGATGTGCGGAAATTAGCTTGACTTGAATCTTTTGGTGGTTGTTTTAAATAACGTAGGACTCACCTCCCAAATCCTCAAATTAGTTACCTCAGACTTTGGACCTACATTTCACTCAGTGCTATTTGCAAGCTAGAAAAATGAAGACAGGCCCAAGAAGGATTTAGCTGCCTTGTGGATACCAAGCTTTCCAGCCAGGAGAGAATCCAGCAGTGCACTCACAGGATCTTGGGCTCACTGCACAATGTGAGCAGCAGTAAGGTACCTCAGAAAGATGGTCCAAAGCGCAGCTGCCAGCCCATGCTGCAGTGACAAGGGCACAGCTGTGGGGAGATACTCTGCCTGCTTGGGACCAAAGATCTGTGTTCCCTGCCAGAGCTGTGCCAACCTTAACTTTGTGCTCCTGTCCCCAAAGCAGATCCTGTTGCCGATGCCAAGGCCTGCTTTTAGCCCGCTGTTTAGTTGTATAGAAAAACCATCCAGGTTATCAGACTGACTACCAAACCACACCCTACAAACAAGTGACATCTTCAAGAGGATCTCCAGCCATGTACATTTGAAACTGGCGTTTGCAGTGGCTCAACTTTCCCCTCACCCTCTGCAGCCCCATCTCAGCTGAGGGCTGTGCGTGCACCATCCTGCCAGAGGGAAGGGGTGCTTACCTTTCTGGGGGTGTTGCACAGTGATGCTCTTTTAGCAGAGCTCACCTGAAATGGGCTTTAGTTGCACAAGATAAAAGATGAGGAGGGGAAGATGAATGTAAACCAGAGTCTTCTCCTAGAACACAGGTTAATTGGCTCAGGCACCTAATGCATCCTCTGAGCCCCAACACAGCTTGTATCTTGCTGCATTCCCCCTGGTTTAGTGGGGATTAACTGTCCCCTCACATCAAAAGCCTGTAGTTCCCAGCCTGGAGCTGCCATATGTTTTGCTTTTCATTCGAGTTAGGGGATTACATGTTATGTTGGATCAATAGGTTGGAGACAAAATTATTGTTGCTATGCAACAAAGTGACTATGAAGAAAAAGGTCTTGTAGACACTTTGATGCCCCCAGAAGTCACTAAATGATGGTATAGCAACTGACACAGGCCAAAACTTACTATGCCCTAAGAAACACAGCTCACGCAGTCTCAGGAAACTTTGAAACTCCCCTAGAAGAGATGAGGGTGTTGAGGAACAAATACAGAAATGAGCAGTGCTAGCTGGCTGTTTCTGCAAGATACTACTTTCATTTGCTTTTTCATTCTTCTTACTGATGCAGAAAAAAGGTCTCATTGCTTGGGATGTTTCTTGGCTGCCCTGTGGCTGAGTAACCCTCTGGCTAGACTGCTTCCTAAGGCTGGGAACTCCAGGCTTACTGGAAACAGGTGGGCAGGTCCTAGTGACACAGACAGCAGAGGATTAACAACAGCACAAACCCAGCTAATTCTAAAATCCTGCTGGAATGAATTTACCAGCACCATCTGGCTGTCATTTGATAAGGAATGCAAAGGAGCATTCACCCAGCTATTGATTAAGAGGGGACATTATTCCCCAGGAACAGAACGGCATAGTGGTCAGATTAATGGCATTTATTGCTAACTAGGTTGTCATAAATTATACTGTTTGTCAGAAAGAAAGGCTTTGCTGACACAAAATCATTCTTTATATAACTAACCCTATAAATTAAAACCATGATTTGCTTTTAACAAGAGAATTGTTATTAGTCAAACACATCCAGAACTAGATTACCCAATTAAAAAGACTTTGCTAAATGGCAGTAAGTCTAACAGCAGTGACAAAATATTTGGGCTCAGGGAGCTGTCCTTTACCACTACACTCTTCTCTCTCCTGGTCACAGGGTCAGTCCCAGACAGACTGAATGCCTGGTTCAGTGAGATGAGGGTTTTGGATTCAGGTCCGCTTGTGTTTTAAATCTATTTGGACTGAAAAAGAATAACAGCCTCAGAGACCAGCAGCACTGTTTTCTACAGAATGGCAGTACTGTGGACACTGCTGCTAAAAAAATGTAATTACTTTCTCAACATTTCTGGAGCTTACTGTAAACTGCTTCTTTGCACTGTTTGATCTTAATTTGGAGTGTTCAAACAGGGCTACTGTACTAAGCTTTGAATTTTAGAAGCAGAGCTTGAAAGTCTTAAAATACTAATTAAAATTGTCAATGTCTGTCTTTGAAGCGCTCGATTATTAACAACCTTCACAGATCTTGTGTGTGCAATGGGAGAGGAGTTGTGACTTGCTCCAGACTGCAGACAAGGCAGAACAACCTCTTTATTGTCTCTCAGCACACCAAGTGCCTCCCGGGGTGGGCTCCCAGCATGGCTGGCTGGGAGAAGCACTGGTCCCCCAGAGCCTGTGAACAGGTAACTGCAGGAGAAGAGAAGGTTTCACTACACAGACTTAGAGCCTTTTTTATTCCTGACAGAGTCAGAGGGGTAAAAAGAGCTTTTGAGCACACCAGCCCCCATTCACAATGTGGAGACATGAAAAACAGACTGAGGTGAAGCAGTGAAGTGACACAGGCTGATAGGCAAGACCCTCATAGAGAAGCCAAATCTCGGCTCTGGTTCCTGTTCCCATGGTATTCACAGGTACAATTGCATTCAGGATCTAAGCAGTGTGGGGCTCAATTCTAGCCTCACTCTATAAGGGTTCCCTCGGTGCCAGGTTCTTAAAAAAAGTATTTTGTTGGCAGAGCAGTAAAGTGATGTAAATACAGACCAATCTCAGTCTGGATAGGAACAGTCAGAAGTCTATGGACACTCTGTATCCACAACAAATGGGAAGCATAATTTTGAACTCTCCCTAATATTCATTACAGATACTCCTTAAGCATATATAAAAACACTGAAAGAAGTTGTTATTAAAAGGCCAGCTCTGAAATTCAAAGCTGAAAATGAAGTGTTACCCTTTACTCTCCTTTCTGTGACTCAGGAGTACAGTGCTGGATACACCAGGATGCAAAGAAAACAAAAGTGCAAGTTGAAGAGCTGACATACTATTTTCCTGATTTCTTAGTCTGGTCTCAACTGTTTTCTCATTTTCTTCCTTATTTACCTTGTCCTTGTCTTCTCTGCCAGGGTAATAAAATCTCATTTTATATGCACAAATCAAGACATTGTAATTCAGCTTCCCAATGATACTTACATAAAATAAGACTCTGGGAAACTAAATAAACCTTGAGAAATATGTTAATTATGTTAGAATAGAGGAGTAAAAATAAAGTAGAAGACTTGGCTGACTGAGCTTTTCTTTTGTTTGCTGTCCAATATACTTTGATTATCAAACAGACAAAAAAAGAGAAATCTCTAATGATCCTGTCCAAGAGTCTTTGTTTCAATGTAAGAGAAAAACAAGTCCCCTTCTGTCCTAAATATTTAGGCCTGTTAGTATTCTCCTGTGATAATCTTGGGGTTTATAACTCTTCTGTCTAATATGCAATATATCTAAAAGAAATTAACAATGAATTTTGAGCATATAATGAACAATTATGCATGGAGGATAATCCCACCAAGTACTATGAGAAACAATTTCTCCTGCCTGCTCTCAGTTCTGTAGCAAATCTTGGTTGTCTATTAGGGTCTTTCAAAGTTTAATGTTCCCATCATAATTTTCAAAAGAATAACATTCAGAAAATAGTGTGCCTGAAAAAGGCTTCAGGACCCAAACTTTCTACCTTGGGCCATGTCAGACCTTTGAAAAGACATGTCATTGCTCCTCCCTCACATGCCTAACCGTGCCCAAGGAGGGGCTGCTGCTCTTCCCTGCTGTTATGCACTCAACAGAACAAAACCTTCCTCCTGGAAACAGATCCTGGAATCTCATTCAGGCCCATTTGCTTCTTTGATGAGGATGTTCAAAACCTGCTGAAGGTTTGTGCGAGCAGAGCGAGTGGGTTACATTTCAGTGGGTGTGGCAGCTGCTGCCCCGGTAATGGTATGAAGCTGTAAAATCTCCAATTCAGCACTGCAAAGTCACCGAACGTGGCTGCTCAACCCAGGCTTGAGATTCCTACTCTTTAATGCTTTAAGAGCTTTTGGGTGGGATGATAAGGAGTTTTTGCCAAAATGCTTCAGGCATTTAATTTCTGAATTGGGTGCTATGCTAATAATGTATTCCAACCCCAGGCTGCCTGTAATCCCTCACAGACTCTCTGCTCCTTGGTTTCCCATTAGCAGAGCATCTGTCTTCTCACTGCTGTATTGTTTGCTCTCTGCATGGGACCCTTACTACATGGGACACAACAATGTAAGAAATTCATGGGATTGCATTAAGAGAGGGAGCAAATATGAAATTTGGATTCATGCAGATGGGGTTTTGTTGTTTTTTACACACGTATTTAAATGCAGCACAAAAAATGAACTGGACAAAATGGGGCCTTCTCAGGCTCAAAGATAAAGGAGCCTCATGGCAGGTGACAGATTAACTGAAGGAAAATAGTCCACAACTTTACTCTTCAATCTGCTGAAACCCCTTAATATGTCCTGTTGCTTCACTCTGTCTTGCTGTCCACAAAGAAACACTACACAGCAGTTTGCCTTCTTGCTTCTGTCTTTCCACTTTGTTATGTTTGCAGGGCAAGGACAGGGCAAGGAGGGACTCCACACTCTGCACAGAGGTAGCAGGTGGTCTGGCCATGCACAAAACTGCCAAAACCCAGGAATTCAGCTGGTACTGAACTCCGCCTCTGGCAGTCGGGCATTTTATAGCTCCTGAGAAGAGACTGGCCATTTACATCCTACAGCACCTACAGAGACCCTGGGTGAGCACTCACCAAGACTACTTGGCTATGTGATTAATTAAGAGCCACTAATGACTTTCTTACCTAGATCTTCCTTAAACAAACTCCTGTGGGAGCTTCACAGTGACAATGATCAAGAAAAAAGGCTGAATCAACAGCTTTAACTCTGCATCATATTACAGAGCCCAACATTTATTGACTTGATTCACACTGTAAAGCACTTCACACTGCACAGGGCTATACTCTTGCTGTGGGTTATTTACTGTCACTGCTACCATCTACTGCATACACTGAAAGAAACTGTTTACACAAGAACCTATCTTCCTGGAAAAAAAATTATCTGGATTTTATTCAAAACAGTTGTTGAGAGATTTCGATTCAGAACATAACAGCAGTTAATACTGATGTTTATTACCAAAGTGGAAACATGCCACTTTCTCACATGGGTCTTTTTCTAACTCTCCCATAGGAAAATATTAATGCTGTCTGCTTACAAGCGTGTGGCAGGAGTTAAGACATAATTAGAAAGAGCTCTAGTTCTTTTAAGTGTGCTTCAGTTATTGTAATTTACTTTTCAGTGTAATATTAAGAAAAATGGATCGTTTGACTATTTGGATCACCACCTCAAGAGGAAATAGGGGAGTGATTATCTGGCGTGAAACCAACTGGACTTTGTAACACACTTCCAAACATTCCACCAGCAAATGTACCACACAGGATAGTTACAAATGGTAGTCAATAGTGATACAGCTCAGAAAAAAATGGTCTTTGCCTTTCCCTGTCTCCTTCGCTATGTCCCAGAGTGTGACTCCTGCGACTCAGTTACAATCTGCAACCCAGTTCAGGAAATGCTGAGCGCCCTTTTAGCGAACACAGATCTTACTCACAACAAGGAAATTCCAGGGCATTATGTTTATCTACATTATCACCTGGGCCTAAGTACCACCTGTATCCCGCTCTTTTATAAATCCGAGTCTCAGGACTCCAGCTGGTTTCCTCTTGTGGACCCCAGTGTTGCCCAGTGAGGCCTGTAGTGTGTCCTGCATGCCGTGCTTGCAGCCTTCACCCTCAGTTTCTCTCCTTGTTTATGGCCCCCAGCTTTAAAACTTTGCCCTCTGGGATGAATCCCGGGTACAAAACCCAGACACCCCTCTGAAGACAATGGGACTTCTGCCACCAGCTTCAGTGGACTTGTAACTTCTTCATCCAGGATACAGCACTCTGGAATTGTGTTGCAGTGCGAGGTGAACCCAAACTGTCAGCTCTGCACACTCTTCATCCTGATTCACATTCAAGTCCAAAGAGCAGAGGCAGACCAATATCTGACCATCCCTAGATATTATGAAACTTTAGTTTTAAGCTCATCTGCAGGTTTGACCCAATGCTTCAATTCAGAATACCCCAATTAATCATCATTACTGTCAAATTCATTTATAAAATAAACCCAGGACCACTGGCATACTACAAACTTAGGGAAAACTAAGGAAGTAAAGTATTCAAGTTTTTTTTGGCAGGCAGGCGCTGGAGCAAGACACTCACAAGCAGCAGCAACAAGACTGCACTCCCTCGTGCCCCGATTAGGAACACGCTATGAACTGTTTGCCTTTGTTTTCAGTGACAGCATCTGGGAGCACAGCAACACTTGGCATTCATGATGCCTCTGGAACCTGAAAGCACCTCCTGTCCCAGCCTAGAGCCATCGGCACCTTGAAAACACTCACAGACTTCCTTATGCTTGTGTGTAGCAGGAGTATTGCAGCAAATCCCTTTCCATGCTTTGATTCCATCATTCTTTAAACATATCAATAAACACCCATGTCTGTCTGTTCTCTGACTGGAGTGTGGCTCCTAATAGCAAGTCTCCTAAATACAACATGCTCCCAGTTATCTAGAACTCCATTTGCTCTGTGATTCCCATTAGATACGAAATGGACACAAGCTGCAACTTCAATCATTCACCTTTTCAACTGAGACTATTTTTCTCTAAAGGAGTCTCACTTAGCAGAAATGGGCTCTCTGACTAATACACCAGTCCCAGGGCTCCCTCCCAAGGGGGACTTGCAAACATTTATAGTCGCTGAGATGGAAAATCAAACCCCTGACTCCAGCTGACACCAGCTTCCATTACACTAAATAAAAACTATCTTCTGAGGGCCCCAGCAAGTGGGACAGGCCATTTCCCACACTGCCAGGCTTAGAAAACAGCATGTGCACAAACTGAGAAGAAAAGCCTCATTAGTATTAATATTTACATTGCAGCCATGCTCAGGGGCCCTGGTTGGGGTAAGGGTCTTGCTGTGTTTGGTGCTACAGGAGATGAAGGTGCAAGCCCTGCTCTGATGAGCTGCCCAGCACTCAGCTACTCCTCAGTTGATATCCTGTCCCTTTCCCCATGAAAGGCTGAGCATTTCCATTTCCCACCTGTCTACCAATCTTGCACACTCTGATACTTCTGCACTTCTGAAATCATGGTCAGTTTTATGGTTGTGGGCATAAGACAAGGCCCCATATGGCCTCTGTAGCCAATTTTTCCATTGCAGTGACCAGCCAAGAGAAGTGTCCTGGCTGGCAACCTGTGGCTGGTGTAGGGGAGAATGGGATTCAGAACCCCACCAGACTGGATGGAGAGGAGAAGGAAGGCTGGTGAGAGACAGAGAGACTGCAGGGCTGCAAGGGGCTCTGCTGGGGCCATGGGCTGCTTGCCCTCCTCCTGCCACGGCCCTCACAGGGGCTGGACACCATCCTGGGAAGGGCTCCTGCAGGTTTGCAATGCACAGAGTCTCTTTATAGTTGCCATTTGCAAAACCAAGTTTTTAGAGCCTTTCTCTTTGAGGATTTATGAGCAGAGTTCCTCCAGTCTTACTCACTGAAATGCATGAACAGCTCTAGATGAAACTTTCAACAACTAATGACAGCAAAGTTAGCCAGAGGCAAAAGCCTAGCATGAAAAAGTTCCGCCTAAATGATTAAATTTGGCAAAGTTTTAAGACAGTGGAAGAGAAAATTTAAAAGGGGAAGTTTTGAATGACCTTAATGCTATGCACTGCAGCCTGTGGTGTCTGTAATAGGTTATTTCCAGAGCATCTGAGTGTCTTCCAGTAGTGCATTAAGCAATGTAACTAACATCTGTCACAAGGTTCATTTTCCCTCTCATCTCCTTCCTCAAGGGAAATTCTCTCATTTCTTAACCTCTACTGGACCCCCACTCAATAATGTTCATTACGTCAAGAGAAAAAGGAAAAGCCTATCAAAAAGAGGAAAAAAAAGAAAAGAGATAGATAATAGATCTAAGATTCAGGCTGCTTTGGTGACATTTTTCAAGTGTTTTTTGCCAAGCAAAACAGCATTTTAAAATTTTTTTTACATGATATTTAAGCATTGAAAAGGAAAGACAAATTAAAATTATTGAGCTATTTTTCCTTCGCCCGTGATTATGCAGCAATTTATCAACAAAATGAAACATGAACATCTGACTGGGATTATTTATTATACAGTAAGGTATTTATTTTTTGTTCACTTCACCAGGAACAGTGTCTCTGTTATGGCTAGTTAGCCATCTGTGTCCGAAGAGCTTTCAGGAAAGGATTAAACTGTCATTTGTTTTATTTCCTTTCACAAAATAACTTTCCTAACAGGGCTGGGGCAAGACTTGGCTATTGCTGGACTTGCTACCTTAAGGTGGCATTTAAAGGAGTAACTGGATCTTCCCTAGAGCTAAAGCAAAGCAATGTAAAGTTTGGGGGGCTGTTTTTGTTCTTTCTGCTCCTCACATAAGCAGTGTCCTACTGGAGATGGCACTGGAGATCAGGAAATGTCTGTGCCATGCTGAGGCAGAGGTAGAATTATCTGTGGATTTATTTTTTTATTTATCTGATTCATTCTCTACATTTAGCCAATATGGCTTGGGTTTAAGCACTGAGAGAATGCGCAGCTAATCAGGGCTGGAAGCAGGAGGCTGACAAAAATAACCCCAGAGGGCAAAAGTATTCCACATCCCCCAGGTGCAGGGGATTCCCAGCCCCAGCCATCCATTCCCACAGAAGGCAGCACCTACTTCTCCACAAGTGGGGCTAAACACTTCTAACACTTCTTCCCTGCAAAGAATGAGCAAAATAAACCACCTGGTGCTGAGACTGTGCCCTCAGTAAGAGCAAACATGTGGGAAAACTATTTGCCACAGGATGTACCTTGTGGCTCTTGCAGGTGCAGTGTGGGGTGTCCTGAAGCAGCCTCCCGGTGCTCACCAGGAGCACCAGCAACAGCTCACTTAGGACCTGTGTCCACAAATCAAAAGCATTTTTGCAAGAAAGGGGCAGATTTGGCGAGTTCGATGCCAGCAGCTCCTCATGCCACACTTTCACGCAGCTGCTTTTCTGGAAGCAGTTGGCAGCCAAAGCTCTAGGTGCTCGCTGTGCTCGAAGTGCCAATTGCACTCTGTTCAAATGCGACCTCACAGGAGCTCACAGCCTGAGTGCAAATGGAGGAGATCCCCTGGAGCAGCTGGCCACGGCACTGGCTGAACCTCGAGGGGCACATTTTAGCCAAGAAGGGCTCTTACAAGAGCCAAACATTTCAAAGGATTGGAAAATGGGTTTTCTCAAGGTCTTGGCTTCAGGGACCATACATGACACTGTGGTGAATTCCATGTACCTCCTCTGATTGAGAGGAAGAGCTGATCTGTCATGAGTACGTGGTAGTTAAAGAACCAGGTATCCCATCTGAGCCATCAACTGCACCTCTGGAGAGTGGTCTGGCACAGCAAACTGAAGTACTGCAGAAGGAGTAAAATACTGACATCTATAGGATCTTAAGTATTTCTAGGAGCTACAATAGGAAGAAACCCATACATAATATCCATTCTTCACTAAAATTCTCTGCATTTGTTCACATCAAAAGTCAGTTCAGCTTTTCTGCCCATTGCTGTTCATGTGCTACTTGTTGCAGCCCCAAAATCTCTGTGTCCTGGCTGGACTAGCCTGCAGGACACATCCAGTGAGACTCCAGGGATAGGGAAGAAGCACCTGCAGCAAATGAATGGGATAAACAGAGGCAGCAGTGGGGGCTGACAGAGCTCTGCAGGAATGACAGCCCTCCCAGGGCAGAGGACAGGCTCTCCTCTAGGTACCAGGGAGGCTCCAGGTCACTGCCTCTGTCCCCCACTGACAGCACAGCAGCTTCCCCCCGGGATGCCTCTTGCTGGGAAGCACATGAGGGCCTCATTCAGGCACTGCTGTTTCGCTGGGACTGTGAGCAAGGAAACATCAACCTCTCAGTCTGTCCCTGGGTATCTGTGATAGGATCATGTGGCTGGTGCAAACCCAGCCAGGTACACACAGCCCATTTCTCACCTGGGTGTCACCAGTGCCCCCAGTGGGACAGCATTGCACCTCCTGCCCACATTTTCTGAAGCTGCCCTCTTTCTAATCCCTGCTGTTTGAGATAACTTGGCCACAAGTGGGGCTGCAAATCCACAGAGCTGTGACCCCACTCCCAAAGCTACAGGAGCATCTAATTCTCCTGATCAATTCCCAGACAAACAAAAGCCAAGAAAGAAGGACACCCACGCCAGGAAGCATTTTCTTACAGCAATACAATTATAATGCAGTTAGACTGTATCTGTTTACATTCCCAAACTGAAATAATCTTCTTCTTATCCGCCTGCCTTAACTTCCCTAACATTCCACTACCACAGTGTCAGCAGGGAATCCTGCTGCACTGTAATGAAGCTGCACTAAAGAATTGGACTCACTGTAGAGGCTGAAATTCTCAGTTATACAGAAAAAGCATTTGGTTTTCTGCTTTGGACTGAAAATGCCTCTTCTTAGAGAGAACTGAGGTTTCAAAGTGTTCAGAAGGAAGACCTGGGAAGATAAAGTTGTTAAAATAATTTCCTTTCTAATGGCAATTTTGCAGCCTTTTTCCTTTCGACTTTGAAAAAAGCTTTGAGCTTTCCCTGTTCTCAAAACTCAAAAATAGGCAAGGTTGTTTGATTTCATTAGTGAAACAATACAATTCCTAGTATTCTTGCTATGACATTTGCTCAGGGGAGCTGGGAGATGTTATTACTTCCTGAGAAGCAGCAAGATTACCACAAGCAGGGACAATATCAGAATTTGGTCTCTTTGCTGACTTACACACCGTCCCTTGGTCTGCTTCTCCCCCATTCCTCTCTGCTACTGGGAATCTGCTAAAACACACCTGTGGGAAGTTTGGGCTTTTACATCTGTGCCTTAAATGTCCCAACACTTCCCTAACTTGCAGAAAGTTTATTCCTATCAAATCCTTAATCTCAGTTTTCCTGGGAAAATCTCTGCAAGTATCTTCCTTCAGAAACCCACTACAGAACATGCCTAAAGCTAAAGAGTGCTCCCCCCCCCTTGAAAACTGAATGTTCTCCAAAAGATTAAGATTTTTATATTTTAAATTCTTGTATTTAGGCGGAAATTACAAGCTAATAACAACAATCATGTCATTAAGTCTGGATGAAAGGTTTTGATCATGGGGAAAGTACATTCCAACCCAGTTCAAATGAAAAATCGCAAGGGTTTGAGCCCCTCCCTCTCACACTTCACCTCTTCCCCCCCTCCCCGTGCTTCTGCAGAAACACAGGAAAGCTGAAAAAAGTAAGGAAGAAAAAATAATTTTCTCTCCAGAATGCAAGCAAAACAGTAACAAGTTTTAATTATACCAAGATACTTATTTTCTGCACAAAACACATGATTTTTTTTTTTGGTTGGTTTTTTTTTTCCATCAGGCTCCAGCTCACAGTAAAGGTGTAACATATGAAGGCAAATATGGCTTATATTTTAGGAATTTCCATGATTTTTATGGATTGCATTGATGAGAAATGCACTTGAACTGCCTGTAACAATTTTGTTGCGAGATATACTTTGAATAATTCCTTTGCAAAAAGCGTGATTATATTTTCATTAGAAATGAAAAGTTGTTCTGGAAGACCCAAGCTTCTAAATTAATGGTTTTTCAATAAATAAGGTGGCATAAATTCAACACACTGATTATCCAATCCATCTTCCACTAAGCTAAAATATATCATTGCTCTCTAATTGCAATTCCCAGCCACACCATCCTCTCCATCTTAATTCTAAACTGTCTGTACTTATCAAATCATTTGCTGTGCACTGCATAATCCTCACCCTTAACTGCACAAATATTTTATTTTTGAACAAAACAGCTCAGCAGCAGGCTTCATTTTTCTTTTCCTGACTTAGTCTCTATTAAGGTAAAGCATTTACAAAATCTGTGAGCAGGGAGAGAACTTGACTTGCCCCTCCAAGGCCAACAGTTCCCAGCTAATCACAGCTCAGCCCCACAGCCCCGTGCGCAGAGCAGCGATTAAACTGTGCCTCAACAAAGCAACTTTGTGCACAGCCCTGACGTGCTCCCGGCACAAACGTCTCCCTCCTGTTATGATTGGTATTCCCCAGATGTTTGACTTCGAGCTCAGGCTTGGCAGACGAGGCTCTGTGGCTGCAATTCAAGTCCCAAGCTTGAGCAGCTCCAGTGTTTATTCTCATAATTTACACTTTGTGATGGCTTATGGACAGTTATGTACTCGGTTTTTCAGCCACCACTTCAAACCAAGGGGCTGATCGTGCTCTTGTGGAGTCAGTGGTAAATGATTCCCAATTCACCCCTGGCAGGAGGCCCCGCATCATCAAACCGTCCCTCAGAGCGAACAAGCCAATATAAAATGACAATTTGCTTTAGAAATAATAAAAAAAGTGCCTGAAATCTTACTTACTAGGAAGTCTTCTTCACAGTACACCTTGCCATTGACATTGTAGAATGCTTTTCCTCGTAGTCTTCTCCCTGTTAAAATACAGGACCATCAGAATTTTGTTTTCCATCCCCAAAGCCAGTCATTCAGGATGCAAAGTGAAAAGCACACCCCCTGTACCTGTCTGTGAGGTCTGTCCTGATCCCTGTCTTTCCTGGAGGGCCCCTCCAGAGACAGGGCTGAGACTCTATCTGGCCTTACCAAATCAGATACCAAACCTTGCCTTAGGTACCAACTAAATGTTAACTCTAAGTGAGGGTTATGGAACCCAGCTGATACCTGTTCTTGAAAAATTTGCAATCTAAACTCAAAAACGATTTGGGGGAAAAGACTCCTTTGCAAATGGAGACAATTATCTTGGCAGGTAAAATGCCAGCAGGTTCACATCCACTGCTATCAACAGCAGCAGCGTTTGTCTCCCAGGGACTACCCAAGAGATATACTGCATATGGACGTCCCTGCCACCCTCAAAAACACTTAATAACCAATGCCACAGCAGCTCCCTGTGACACTAAAGCAGTACAAGGCACTCATGATGGAGGGCAGGAAAATCACACAGAAAACAAGAGATTTTGCATTCAAGTTTTGACAGTTGCCATTTCATTAGCCCATGCAGAACTTGAGTGACAAAGCCTGTGATAATCATCCACTGATGGCTCTCTTTATAGTGAAGAAATGCACAGCAGACTCCAGAGAGTCCCAAGAGAAAGGATGCAAACCAGGAATTCAAGAACCACCAAGCCCAGTCAGTTTGTAGATACAGCAGACCAGAGCTCTGTAGAAAGCAGTGCTGTTTCACCAGTGTAAAACCAGAGAGGGAGAAGGGAAACCACACTCATCCCAACTCACCTCATTCCCACTCTGCCAGGGTCCCACTGGCCAAACCTCCCAGGCATGTGGGAGCTCTCAGCAGCCCTCTGCAGCCCCAGATGGACAAGGGCTGCCTCGGGCTGTGCCAGCAGTGGCACAGGGAAAGGCAGAGGGCAAGAGGAATTTACAGGTCAACAGATCCCAGGTCATTGCCAGAGCTTCATGGAATCAGCCTGGATGTCTCCTCCAACTCCAGCAGAAACACCACCGATCTCCATGACGGGTTTGACACCGAGGGCTGGCGAGCTGAGCCAGCTGGCCAGCACAGAGGGGAAGAAGTGCTCTCCATGGTTTCCATAAACAATGTTGAGGAAAATATGATTAATTTTGAGTGCTTGAAAGTGCCTTTTACACGTTGCCACTGTGATCTGATCCTGGGAAACAGTGTGTGGCACAAAGGAGTCGGGATCTGGGCTGATGCTTTTGGGAAATCACATGCTGCATGTGGTTGTCTGGTGGTTTTACTGTCGTGGCTGAGGGAAATGCATCTTTTGTGTGCACATTCTTGGGCTGTCGATCTCACGGGCTGCTGTCTCCATACTGCTGGTAGGTGGAGTCAGCTCTTGTTTGTCTTTCCAGCTACCCAGTGGCTCTGGTGGGGACCAGGACCCTGGTGACATGGGTAATGTGCTCATCCCTCTGAGAGTCTTAGGTAAAACTGGGCCATCCCCTGAATGAAGCACAGGGCTGGGACAGCAATCAGGGGATCACGGAGCCTCTCTCAACTGATGCAGGAGCAACCACATCTAGATCTTCCCTTCTGCTTATCAAAGATGTTTTTAAACCTCTCTAGTGAAAGATAAAGTACACAGAAAGAAAGGAAGAAAGGAAAGAGGCCAGAATGGCTTTGTGAAGGACACGTTGTATTGGTCAGATCCAGCCTTGGCACACAACTTGTCTTTAGCTGGTGGACATGAAGTGGCTGCACCCAGTACAGGGACCTGCCTTGGATGTGCTGATGCAGCACTTCCCCTGTGCTCACCCACAGGGCCGGGCATTTGTTTCAGGAGAAGGAGCGCTGGCATCACCTCAGCCCACAGCCACTGTGGTGAGAAGCAGCAGAGGTGATTGGGGACAAATCCCAGAGCTGGCTGCTGGAAGGATCTCTGCAGAGAGCAACATGCCCATGCAGGGAGGTGCCAGCATCCCCAAGGCACTGCAGAAGGTGCACGAGGACCCTGACATCCCACTCTGTACCCCAGCCTGCCAGTGCTGAGCTTGATGGGAAAGGCACAAATTCTGCTCTGGTTCTTTCCTTAGCACAGCATCACTAGCAGGAGCCAGTGGGGTCAGCGCTCTCCTGGACTGGGATTGGAGTGGGAAGCCTCTGACACAAAGCAAACAAGGCAAAGCCAACGTTCTGGAGTGGCTCTCACACACATCAGGTCTCAGCTGCATCTGGCAGCCGACTGCCCTGTGCCCAGCCCCACTGTGAGTCTCCATGTCAGCCCTGCACTGGTGGGATCCCTGCTCCCAGCCTGCCCCACGACCCTCCACCTGCCCAGCACAGAGAGCTGCTCTCCCCGCCCTACAGTTGCCACCTCTACACTGCACTCCCAGCACAACACCTTTCAAAACTGATGGAAAATACCATTTCTCACATTTTCCAGCTGCAACACACAAGACGCTTGTTAGGGAACTGACTTGCCTAAATTCATAAAGCAGGCAAGCAGCTTGCTCACATGATAATGACTATTATTAGCAGTGATTAATAAGATTGACAGGCCTTTTACATTAGAAGAATTTCATTCAGGGACCATACAGTAATTATCTCATAAACAAGAAACAGCAAGTTATCACTCAAACAACCGTGGATGCCTATATTGGCTTCTACATCCCGCATTTTAGAAATAAAGGCAAAAGTGTACATTCCACTGCCCTCCAGAAGGGTTTACTAAATGACAGCACTGAACATGGCCAAACATCACCCTCTGAGTGCCTGGGCATCATGTGCAAACTGCAATCAAGAGGGAAGTGCTGGCAATTGCAGCCAGAGAGACAGGAATGCCGAAGAGAGGCAGTGGTGGTGCCCCCAGCCCCAGGGCAGCTGTGCAGCAGGGTGGGTGCAACACCTTGACATTGGCATGCCAGCACCAAGCTCCTGGTACTGGACAAGAGGGCTTCATCTTTCAAGGACCTAGAGCAACTTAGGAACCTGCACAACACCAGCCTGTTCTGTGTAGCTGTAACCTGTTATTGTCAATTAGGCAGAAATTACAAGTTAAAAACCCCCTGATGTTCCTTTAGCCAGCTGAGCCAAGCACCTGGCCAGTCAGGGAAGGTAACATCACCCTGCCCACTGGCACACAAGCCCTGCTGCTCAGCTTTCCTTTGAATGACTGAGGCTAGCCAAGCCTGGTTACTATTTGCTTTCATAATACTGAAACAAAAAAAGTCAAGAGTTTCTGACAAAACTTGATACAACTCGCTGATGGCTTATTATAATAATAATGAGCAGCCTAGCAGAGTGTGGGGTTTCACAAACACTGCACTTGGTTCCTCCTCCTGCTGGATACCCACCTTGGCACACCCGCCCCGTCAGACCAGTTTGCAGCAGCAGCAGCGGGGAAGAGGCTCCGTTTCACACCCGACAGAGCAGCCGGAACAGGGACTGCACAGGGGGACCGGGCCCGGGGCGGGAGCCACCCCGCTGTGCACAGGCTCCTGACAGCAGCAGCAACTTTTAGGGGGAAGCCCCTTCTCCCCTGAGTGCTCTTCAGCCTTGTTTTCCCATAGAACACAAAGCGTATGCGCTCCAGTGACAAACAAGTAACTCCCATTTCCTGACTGACACCCCAGGCTAAGGGAGTTCCACCACCTCGGGTGGGAGACAGAGACCTCATAACCACTCCAGCGAACAGTGCAAACATTCATGAGATAATCTAGCAGATAATAAAATGAAAGCGAGAAATGACTCTATCCCAAGGACCGATAGCAACTGGTGATTGCAACCAACATGATAAAACATCCAAAAGAATGCAAGTTTGTGGAACTCCTAAAAAAAAAAATATTAAAAGCAGAATCATCTCTAGGTTTTTAACACTGGTTTGGACGTTTAACCAGTTTATAAGTCTCTGTTATTTAAATGTGTCTATCAATTACTTCCTGCACAGTTTTTATGTCCTACATGTTGCAAACCAAAAGGAAGGACTGGGAGTGCTGTTGCTTTATCAAAGGATTCAACTCAAAGCCGGCTTGCGAAAGGAAAAATGACCCCCAGTTGACACAGGCTGTCCACAAGTATTCTCCCCAGTCTCCAGAACACTTTGCTGGGTGGTGAAAACACACCAGCCAGGAAGCCAAGACGGAGTAAAACTTTTTTCCAATGCTGTTTCAAATGCTGCTCCAGGCCCCCATGGAACAAAATGTGAATCAGCCCAGGTTTTACAGAGGAGGACATGGCCCAAAAGTGCACTGGAGGTGTCCTGACCCCTCCCCTCTAGCCTGGAAAGCATATTCCAAGCCCTCCCTGCTGCTTCTGGCCGTGAGTATTTGCTTGTGGGGAGGTAAGTTTATCAATCACAGCCTTCAGTGGAAGATCTTCTGTCTCACACAGGGTGGATGCAACCGGATCAGGGGCTGACACCCCCCTCGCTGCTGTAAGACAGGAGATAGGAATGTCTCACTGTCACAGCAGGGTTATTAGACCTAATTACTGTTTGCAGCATGCTTTGAAGTTGAAAAGTACCAAGCATTATTATAATATTTTAAGTACTTTGATGATTAAAAACACACAACCTTTTGGAAATCATGATTTAGTAGTACTGTAGAGTAAGCAAGTTCATGTGAGAAGCCTGCATTGTCTCCATGCCTGACGCTACTCAAACACAAACAGCTCCCCTCTGACATCATGGGAATGCTGCAGCCCCAGCCCTGCCTCCCAGATAACGCCTGGTGCATCCCAGAGACTACCAGCATGCTGAAAAACTCACAGCAGAGCACCTCCTCACCATCAGGATCCCTCTCGTGGTATTCTCAACAGAGATGTGCCTCTTCTACCTTCATGTGTGAAAGTTTCAGTGTTAGAGGGGACAAGGAGTGAAATGACTAATAATGTCCTGTTATTTCTAATGTCACAGCTGTGTGGAACAAGGATCCTATTTTAGCCACAAAATGTAATTAAACCCTCCCATATGGAGTGCAATCCAAGAGTTCACTTGTGGGTATCACTGCTAAAGATCAGAAATTCGTTAAGCAGAGCTAATTAGCAGCACGAACAGCCCAAGTTAATGGCACGGAGTATCACTGCAGTGGCTGCCATTCCTGTTGGCTGGGGACATGGCTGTGGGCACAGAGAAGGTGCAGGCACTGGCCAAGGCACAGGCAGCTGCAGGACCAGGCAGGGTGGCAGTCCCTGCCCTGCACAGCACCAGGGCCTTGCCTGAGCCCCCAGCACAGCCATGCCCTGCTCCTGCTGGGAAAGTGGCACCCAGGAGCTCCTGACTTGTCTCACATCAGCAGGACAGAACCACAGCATATTTCTTTAACAGCTCTTTCTGGAGTAAAAAAAAAAAAAATCACATTGCTTCTCTCCTTGAGATTCTTCCTCCTTCTTATTTTATGAACTGTCAGTGCTAAGGCTGATCGGAACACTCAGTGAGAATCTCTGTGCTCTGGAAGCTCTGGTCCATGACTTGTTCAGCTTCCTGAGTGTGGCAGCCTGAGCTCTTCATGCCTGGCTGACCAAAGAACTGTGCCTGTTTTAGTTAGCAATATTAAACATGGACCTAATTGCTTGTTAACTGCTTCAGATGCCATCTCTGCAGTGACCGATGTGACACCAGCACCAGTACTTGTCTCATCCCAGCACCTTAAGTGATGGTCTCCCAAAGCCTTCAGACTACAGTGATGAGTAAACATACACACAGAGGATTAATACACAACAACATTTGCTCAAATATTTCCCAGCTACCATAACCGTGAAGGAAAATTCTCACGTATTGCCCCAAAGCCCTGTACAAGTGGAATGAGACACAAGGTGGCTTGAGCTGAGCTTCTGCCTGCCCACTGCCCACCTCTGCCTACCTCTGCCACATCCTCCATCACTGCTCAATGCAATGTAAACTTTTACCAGTTCACATTGCCAAACCTGGTCATTTTGTTTCGCAAAACACCCCAGCTCTTGGTCTGGGGCTGCTCTGATTCTGAGCTGGTCTGTGGTGCACCCAGGGGCTGTCCACACTCCCAAAGGCACTTTTCCAGCCCGGAGTCCTCCTGAAGGTCCTGCCCACAGCAGCAGCACAATGGGCATGACTGCCCATAGACCTCTGGCACATGCTGCAGCTTCTCTTGGCACGCACGGCTGACCGTCCCTCTCACCTGTGTGACACCACCTGATGACTGAGGAACTGGGACACGCACTGAACTCAAAAGCTGAAGGGCAAGTGAAACCTCAAGAACCCAAACCAGTTCTCCACAACCCCCCAGGTTTGACAGCTACTATTTCTGAACAGTGGAAGCTAAATTTTAAGTTACCAGATGAGTCCAGGAGCTGAAACTTCAAGAGGAATACCAAGTTTTACAAACACAAATAATAATTGAAAACATTAAGTAGTAACAAGCCACTGCTGCTACCTCCTCTGCCCCGTCACCTCTGGCTAAAAAGGGAGCAGAATTTCACCCAGGAGAGCTGTTTCCTTTCAAGCAGTACAGGAGGTTTGCCTGCCCAGGAACTGAAGATGTGCCAAAAGAAAACAAAACCTTCCGATACTTTTTCTTTATTTGTTACCATTCCTCCTTTACTCACACGTGAGTTTGGGCCCGCAGTTCCCCATCCCTCCCTCTGGCTTACACTGCCTCTCTGCACAGAGGTTTTCTTTCCACAGGGTTTCTGCCACTCCACCCATTGCGAGTGGGGCGAACTGAGGCTGCTTTAGCCTCTCAATAACTGTTAATTCAATTTTTCTCCTCAGTCTCCTAGAGTGGACTCACACAAAGCCGCCAAGCACAAGCTCTCGGTGCCGGGGTCCCGCGATGAAGCTGCCACCACAGTCAGGGTGCCAGGAGGGGACTGAGCTCCAGCCCAGCCCCTGGCTTGGAGAAACTTCCATCCCCCAACTGCCACGGCCCCCTCCCCTCCTCATAATGCTCAGGCTTTGTGAAAGAAGGGGTGAATTTCTAGGGCTTTCAGGGGGTTTAAGATAGAGGAAGAAAAAAATAATCAATGCCAAATTCCTTTGAATAGAAGATACTGCATGTTGGCAGAAGCCACTTTTCACAGACTCCAGCCGTTTGAAATCTGAAACACTAAAAAGTGGCTACTGTGGATATGCTGTATTCTTCTTTTCAAAGCAATCTGGCACACAGTTTTGCTCCCCTGTTCCAGGACCCAATCCTGCATTCCTTTCACGCTCAGACTCCCATTGACTTTAAGGAATGCAGGATTGGATCCTAAATGTGTGCTTTACTCACACAAAAGCTCCTCATGGTTACGATCTATTGAGAAAGGCACACTTTAAAAACCATTTGGAATTGCAGGCTCATCCACCAGGCCAGAATGCCTGTAAAGATCTCCCATTATTTCAGGAAAAATGCTCAGTGTCTGACTCGCACACACACACTCTCACACGTTTTCCTGGTTTCAAGCTGCAGGCACAGCTTAGCTTGAGATGCATCAAAATATTTTGAGCACTGACCTGATAGCTCCTAAAGAAACCACGTGTAATTTTAGGTTTTCAAAAAAAGTAAAACTCCGGGGAAAGAAAGAAAAAAAAAAAAAGCCACCAAAGCAAACATATAAGCAGCTGAATCTTAAGGTCGGTTTTTCAGAGAACTTTTGTAAAAGCCTCTAAAAGACCTGCACTGCCTAAGACAAAACAAAGCCTTGCACTGCTATTTTTGAGGATGCTGTATATTGAGTTACGAGGCTATTACGATGCAAATCTCAAATGTACAAGCTTTTTACTCGGCCATAAACACAAAACAGTATACATTGTCCTTTTAGAAGAAAAGGTTTGCTGCTAAAATAGCAGAAGCCCTACGTAAATAACCAACATTCTTTCTGCCTGAGGTCACTGACTTGGCCTATTCAATTCCGGGCTAGTCTGGGATTTGACAATCTAAGCAGGGGAGAGGCCCTTTCCTTTTTTTCAAAAGAATGCTGGGATTTTATTTGAAATTTAAACTCTTGCAAACAAAAGGTGGCATCGTATGTTGGAGGCCTATGAAGGTGGAGTACAGGATGTGTATTGTTTTCTCCCTTTACATAGGTTCTTTCAGGAAAGAGTATTCAGAGTCTGTGAACAAATTCTAATAAAATATTATCATCAGGTAGACAGACACAGAAAGATATGAACGAACACTTTAAAGAAATTAGAAGACTCAATTTCAAGAAATATTGATGTGGAAAACGCATAAAAATAGTTTAAAACGATAATTAAAATTATAATTTAAAATAAATTAGTTTCAAATTAATATTTGGAAATCGTTCTCTAGTTTAAAATTCCTATACTAATTCATATTTGTACACCAAACCCGAGCTTTTCAGTGCAAATTAACCGTGGCTACAAAGTCAGCATTCATTCTCACTCTCCATCTCATCGCTCTGCCCTGGGGAGGCAGATGGTAGTTAACTATTTTTCCTCCCAGTTACCGTCTCCCAGCTCTTACTCGGACTCTGACAAAAGCCCACTCTTGTACAATACAATGCTCATGTGCCTTCTGGGCTGTGAGCCGGGCTCTGCGCTGCCCTGTGCCACCTCTGCGGAGGGAGCAGCCCCTGGCACAGCTTGCCCGCAGCTCTCCCTGCCCCGCATCTGCAGCTGCCGGCAGAGGAGCAGGGCCGCCCCAGGGACCCGCCTCGGCAGCAGGAAGGCGCTCTCTGCTGTGCACTCACTAACGTGTGGTGAAACCCTGATGAAAACACGGCACTTTATCATTCTGACATGTTTGTAGCCCAAGGTAAACTCTAGACTTTCCTCTGCAGTTTACCTTAACCTGCCATGATGTCAAAGAGAAAAACTTCATTATCTTCCCTGGGATTTTGCCCCGTGCCAGCCATGGCACCGAAGGGAGCACCTCTGTGCTCAGTAGGTGCTCCTTTGCTGCATCCAACCCCCCTGCATCGTGCATCCTGCATCCCTGCACCACAGACCTCCGTAGGACTCGCCCACCACAGCCCCGAGTGGGTGCTGAGGACATGGAGGGCACATTTGTGCCCCAGCCTCCCTGCATGACTGCAGCTGTCAGCCTCCAGCAGGATTATGTAGATAGATAGCTAATATCTTTTGTTACCTTGCTGGAAAACCCCACCTTTCTTGGCAGGGTATCCATAATCTCCGTGCCATGTTTACTCTAGTGTGGAATTCTCTCTTCCTTTCTGTCTCCTCCTACTTTTCGGTCAGGTTATTTAACCAAAAGGTTGCTTAAAACTGCAGGGACAAGAAGCTCTCTGACCTCTGGCACTCTGGCAAGGCGTTCCTGTGCAGACTGTATTATAAACTTAGCAGATACTTTCAAGCTTCCATATACTTTGCAAAAGTTTAAATTGGCAGATGTTTCCTTTCTCTCCCACTTACATATTTATTCTATCCCATACCACCCATCAATTTCAGGGTTAACACATAAATTATTTCCATGGAGCTCTAACAGGAAAACTTATGCTGAAAAAGGGTTTGCAAAAACAAAAGCCAAGTATATATTTAAAAACAGAAATACAACTGCCTGCATTGGTCTAATACCTACTTTGGGTCTATATATTAACATACATCTTAAAGTATGTTACTTAACAAGCCAGCAAGTGGCAACACCAAGAAAACGTAAAATAAAGCTCCAAGTGTACTTCAATTTAACTTTTTCCCCCCCAGGGCTGGGTTTACAAATACAAAGAAACCCCACCACACCATGAGAAACCTCCCCCACCACTGGACAAGCTGGGAGGGCAGGGGGTATAGCTCTTCCCCCAAGGTAGTTTCCACTGTGGGAAGCTTTCACCATTCCATCACAGCCCCTTGTTCTTTATCAGCACAGAATTCCAATTTTCCAGCTGCTGCCTGTAAGCCAGGACTTAAAAGAGTACTTGTCTTATCACACTGTCCCAGGGTCCAAGTGCCAGCCCATTCTATGGCAGAGGAAATCCATCACCAAAGTGCAGCCCAAGCCTTCCCAACGCTGCAGGCAGGACACAGCCTCCGAGCAGCCCTGCTGGCCCCTCCCGTGTGTTGTGGTGGGTGACTCTCATTCAGCCTCCAGTAAGAACCACCACAATGTCAGCAACAAGGATCCATCTATCCTGGCATCCTGTCTCCAGATCTGGCCAAGACTGGAAGTTCACTGAGAAGGAGCACTACAAACAGGGCTCACACAGGCTGCAGTGTTCCCAAGAATAACCTCTAAGCTTCCAGCAGCCAGCACTTAAGGCCTTCCTGCACCACAGGTTGCATCATAACTATTATGTTTAATAGCCTCACTGGACCAATCCTTCTCTAATTTGTCTAATTTCTCGATGAGATCATTTATAGTTTTGGCCTCCACGCTGTCGCTATGGCAGTCCCACAGTTTCACTGTGCATTGTATGAAACATTCCCTTCTGTTTGTTTTGAACTTCTGCTGATCTTAAGCTTCTGTTGCATCCTAGAGAACATGGTGGCCTCTGCAGTCATGACCACCAGATTAAAGAGCTCTTTAAGTCAAAGTCTGAAACTTCAGTTGCACCTGGATATATGAATGGGATGCACATCTCTAGCACAACTGGTATTTCTATCTAGCAGCGTTCTGAGAATCTGCTCAGGTCTTCTTTGTACAACACAGGCATGGACACACACACGTGGAACAGAGCCCCTAACTCAAAGTTCACACTGTGTGTGAGCTCCCTGAGGGAGACAGGACCAACCTCCCGAGTTCTGCACCGCCCCAAGCTCCTGAGCAGCCTTTGTGAGGAGAGGTGAGCTGCTGAGAAACACAATGGGAGGCAACTCCTATGGAAGTACATCCAAAAGAAGATGCTACTGTGTTCCTGTAAGAATAAAGGAAGAAAAGAAGGAAGAAGGAAAAAAGATGTTTGGTCCTCAGTGTCATGTGGATGTTCAGAGCAGGGCAAGAACCCACTGAAGGCTCCACCTGACAACCAGGAAACGTTGGGTAGGGCTGTTGGACCTCTACTAACACACCAAAAGGTATGTTGAACAAAAGGAGTGGACACAGCGCAGTCCTGTGGCAACACGCAAGAGAGCCTCCAGGGAGATGAGCAATTTCCCTAAACTCTCTCCTGCACTGTCTCAGAGAAACAAGAATGGATTTGCAGAGTTCACCCTCCCTCGCAGCAGCACCGGGTGATTCAGCACCCCAGCGTGAGCAGCATCAAAGGGCGCTGCCGCCGAACCTCCACAGCCAGCAGCGCTCGCTTTGAGTCACATCCACACCAAGTGCTCAGCAGCCAGCACCAGCGGCACCCCATGCTGGTGAAACCAAGCTCACAGTGCACAATTCTCCTTCCCCTGAGATAAATCTTTGCAATAAAGTGAGATTAAGATCCACAGTGCCTAGAAATGGCATCTTGAGCAACAGCTGTAACTCTTTTCTTGGTGGGATAATGCAACAATGCGTCAGGGAGTGGTCCTTGGGTCCAGAAGCACGAAGAAAACTTAGAAAGGACAGTACACAGTGAAAAAAAAGTACTTTCAGAATGACAAAGTATTAAAGCATCTGCTAGTTTTGAAGGACATTCTTTGGGTTTAGATTACTTAGCTGTAAATTTGAAAGACCTGCACAGAGAACAACTCTCCTCTTGCCCATACTGTTGAACAATCACACTGATGTTAATAACATTACTTCAGATTTATCCTGGGTAACTTGGAACAAAACCTCACTAGGACCTTAGATACGTGTTTTAGACAATATTCCTGTATACTTTGCTGTAAACAAAACAAAACTGAAAATCGTAGTTGTTCTCAGTTACTGAAATGAACTGGGGCTTGCTCAGCCAGTTTGAAATCTAATCAAAGATCAGTCCTCCTTGGGCTGCCCTTGATATTTTGCGGTGGGCTGACCACAGCTTCCTGCAACTGGTCACATCAGTACTAAACCCACAAGCAGCTCCCAAGCCAGAAGGCTGAATAGGTACAGCTCCTGACAGTACACTCCCTTCTTTTGGCACTCAGGTACAATA
This sequence comes from Rhipidura dahli, assembly GCA_013399225.1. NCBI lineage: Eukaryota > Metazoa > Chordata > Aves > Passeriformes > Rhipiduridae > Rhipidura > Rhipidura dahli. The sequence continues at coordinate 410,059 of VXAC01004230.1, forward strand.
AGGATATTGTTCCTTTAATGCTTAGCTTTCCTTTTAAGAAGTATGTGAGATTTCAGCCAATTCTCCACAACCATTAGTTCAGGATGAATGTACTTAACTCAGGATTCAGCTGGAAAGAGCCCAAGTAGATGCAATCAATTTTCTGCTAAGTCCACTTCCTTCCTCTCTTCTCTACCCAGTATGAGACATCAGTTCTCCACTAGGGCCAGTGGTGACTAAGACCCTGAAAACCTCTGCCTTTAGCCATGCTCCAATCAAAGCTGGGTTACTCCTTCTGATTTCCCCAGGTTTTTGGATTTTGCATATCCTGTATTGCCGACTATTTGGGCTAGGGGAAAAAGGATCTAGAAGTAAATATGAAAAAGCAGCTACACAGCAAACCACAAACATCAAATGCACTGGCTCCATTGACCCCCAAAGCTTATCACTCACAGCTGCACAAGACCAGAACTTCACTGATAAAGGAGGACTTCCCTCTTTGCAGGGATTTCGAAACCTCCTCAAAGTTTCAGTGTGCAGGTACCATATGATCTGCCAGATTCTGTGCTGCCATCTCTGCGTGCACCAAATTATCTTCACCATCATCATCTGAACCCCACAGGATTTCAAAGAGGGCAGCCACCACCCCCTTTGCATGAACCAGCCTCATGCAGCAGGGCCTGAAACAGCACATTGTAACAACAGAGACCATTTGCTACTTGAATCAAAACAGCGTAATAGAAAATAACATCCGTTCAAAAACAAGGCTTAGAAAACATGATCTCTGGCTCTCAGAGATCTCTATATACTTTCTTAAGAGATTAAATAAATGATTCCCAGCCTTATTTTCCCAAGTGTATACATTCTGCTTTGATACTTATGGAATCAGCAGAACAAGTCCTGGTGGCTGTGTGTTCTTTAGGCTTTCTTTCTCTAGTCCAAACTTTTGACCGCGCTCACCTTCCAGTAAAAAATGTTTGCACATGCATCCCAATACACGTACATTTATATATTTATAAATTAGATACATCCACTAGAGAAGTATTTTCTTTCTGTGCCCTAAAGGATCATCTTGAACACTGGCTGAGGTGCCTGCACCCCACTTTGGAGACTGCTGCTCTAGAGACCACCGCGCTGTTAATGTTAATACTGATTCAGCAAATTGTTTCCATGGGTCTGAATTTATACTGCTGTGGTTCTTAAGGTCAGTAATCCACTGACTCACTCAATAAAGTTATTTGCATTACTTCCAGGAAAAATTTTGCAGGCAGTGCAGTTGGAAGAGTGACAGTGCAGAGTACCCAAGCAGCCAGAGGAGTGGTGTGGCTGAGGTTCTGTGACTATATCTACTTTAATGTCAGGACACAGCATGCTTGTGCTTCAGAACACACTGACTGACAACTGCTGAGATGCAACAGTGAGTAATCAAAAACGACTGCAAAATCAATTCCTGCTTTTAAATATGCAGTAAATCAGATGCCTTTCACTCTGCACAGGCAGGCACAGCTAAAAGAGCTGGAAGGTATTGGTGGCCGTGTTCTGCACGTGTGCTGGTACAGAGTCACCACACCAGCAGAGCCAGCCCTGCTGGCTGCAGTCAGAGCCACCGCTGATGTTACTTCTTTTTACAGCAGATACTTCAAAAGTGTCTCTCCTCCAATTCCCTGTTTCTTGCCTGGCTCATCATTCACTTTTATTACCACTACTCCAAACACAGTGCAAGTTCACAGGAGTCTGGCAAACAAATAGTTAATTCTGGAAGGTTTCAGGCAAGAAGAAATCAGCTTGGGGGCTGGCAAAGAGGAGGAAAAGCACCAAGCCTAGGGGGGCACCCAGAGCAGGGAGCACTTCTGGCAGCCCTTCCCCAGCCCCGGTGGGCTGCAGGAGGCAGGCACGGGGAGCAGGCAGGGCACGGCAGTGCCAGGGCGGAGCTGAGCCCCATCGGAGCAGCAGAACAGCAGGTAAGGAGGGGCAGGGGGCCCTGAGCAGAAAGGAGCACAGGGTTCTGTGCATCCATGAAGGGAGCCCGTGCAGACAACAAGAGCAGGACAGTGCACAAAGCAGCAGGGACCCCGTCACCAGGCACCCCGAGCTGCTGTGCCACCGGCTCTCCATGGGCCGAACCGGCAGAGGAATGGGAGGGTCTCCGTGGGACCTGGCTCTCCAGGCCTGCCCCTAACAACACAAGGCAGAAAGCACTCTTGGGGGATTTTGGGAATGGCTTCACAGGGCCCCAGTAACCTCAAAAACAATGGAGTTTACCATGGGGTTTAAACCCCATGACTGTCAACAGCCTCTCTGGCACCCTCTTGCCCCAGAGTGCACCTCCCAAACAGCACAAGGTGACCAGAGCACGTGAAAAACCACTGGGCAGCAGATACCTGGAGAGGATGAGCAACACTTACTGCCCTACAAGCTGCCAGGCCTCTCCAGTCATGTCACACACAAACACAAAAACACACTGAGCTAGCTACATCTTCACCTGTCACTTAGCTTTGTGGGACATGGCACAGAGACTGAAATGCTCTTTGCCACTTCAGCTCCAAGGGTGGGTACCCAGGAACAGCCATTTTGTGGGTGAAATGCTGAAGCCCCTGAGCACCTACTACCCAAAAACAATGGTAGGAGGTTACTCTGGCCCATGACCCCAGGACACAGGACCTGTTCTCAAGTACTCAATGTCCATGAGAAACAGAGTGAGAGGCCCAAGTGTCCAGCAAACACTCAACACCATTCCCAGAGGCACCTCAACACCATTCCCTCCTCACTCCTTGAATGTCCTGAGCCTGCAGGGATGGTTTGGGGCAGGTGAGGAACACAGAACTACACGTGAAGTTATTACACTCCTGCTCTCTCCACTACTTGAAGAAAATAATCCTCATTAACTTGAAGCCAAGAGAGCAGGTAAGCCCTTTTGAGAGGGTGGATCAGCAAGAGGGCACTGTCTGGGGGACAGCCCAGCACTGATTTCCAGCCCAGCACCAAGAGCACAGCACAGGATCTCCTCCACTCCATCAGACACCAGTCCTGGGAACTGCCAGAGGCAGCCACTGATCCTATAAAAGGAGGAGCACTGGATATGGATGGACTGGACGATGGCCACCAGGGAGGCCATAGTGGGGTTTGCTCCAGGTTTCCTTTTAGAAAGCATTTATGTACCTAATTCAAGACTCTGGGATCAAGTTTGCAAGCGTGATGGTTGCCTGCCTATTTTTACTTGTGTCAGTTCAGTGCAGGGCACCCATGTGTAGGGTTCACACTGGTAAGATAATAGGAATTTCACAACAAAGCCATAAAATAATTCCTTGCTGTTTCTGTCATGGTGTTCATAATCAAAGACCTATTGCAAAATTACCTGGTTTTCATACAGCCACAGGGAAGAGGCTCACCTGGGGCAAACCACAGCATTACTGTCAGTGTGACGGGGGCAAGCTCCTACTGCCCATATCAGAGCTCACACCGCCCTCCAGGAACTCAAGGATACCCCTACACTGACTGAAACTGGATTTGGCCATGAGTGATGATAAATCTAGAAAGTCCCAGAAGTTTTGGTCAAAGTCAGGATTTTCAGGAAATGAGATATTTATTGGAAGCAAGGGAAAAAATGGCTTTCTGGCCAAGATTGAATTTACTGAGTTTCTTCCTGTTCTGTGTTTTAAGGGAGTGAGGCAGAGAGGGGTGGTTGGAAACAAGAGCTGTTCATTACCTGGGTTAAAACCAAGCAAAAATTTCCTGAGAAGTCCAAGGAGAGGAGAAAACATCCACTGCTGGTAAGTAACTCTGACCTGTAGAAGTGAATTTACCAGAACCAAGCTGGTCAGTCTATAACAGTAAGTTTATAAGCAGGCAAAACATTCAGGTCATGTCAAATACCAGGGGTTACCAAAGCACTTTCCTTGGTGCCCAAGGCCAGCCCACTGCAGCTATAATTGGCCAATCCTCCCAAGTCCTCTCATTTAAATGAGAAAAATTTATGGTTGTTTGTGTAGGCTTCACGCCAAGCCTGTTTCTCTGATAAGCTTCTCTGGTGCATTTGTGTCTCACATCCGATTTAGAGTCCTCTGAATACTGGAGACAGCATTCCTTGGATACTGAAAATAAATTAAAAACACAACGCTGGGCTTGGACAGAGGAATGGGAACGTTTTTGACGTGGCCCAGGCACTAAGGGCTCTTGGGAGCAGTGCTGGGAAAGCAGGCTTTTTAAAATCTTGCATGAGTCCATTTATTTAATGATATATAATCCTCAAACTGGTCCCCCATAAACTGTAAATACGCATTATTTGAGCAAGTAATTAGTTTCAGTAGCATGCGGTAGCAGCTGGATGGTTTGGCTGCCAGACACTGCAAGTGTTTCCTGCAGCAAATGCATGTCTTTGTGATACAACAATAATTACCAAAAAATTTACAAAACTTCTCACTTCTCTGATACTTTGACCTCTCTACATAATTTCAAAATACTGAAAGCAGTACAATATCACCCAGGTGAGGGAGGTGAGAAGGATTATGGGCCAAGCCAGACACATGAAGGGATCTGCCCAAGAGGACAAGGAAGCCTCAGCAAGTGGAGCAAAACCCTGTCCTCTGCTCACTGGGCTGATCCACCCCTTGGTGACCACCAACCTACCAATCCTCTCAGCTAAGAATTTTTCCTCTGTCGTTTGCCAATACTCTCTGCCAGAAGAAAGCCTCAAAGACAGAGGGCTGAAGTTTGCTGTGACTGCATGTTTTATAAGCATGAAGACAAACTTTACAAAAAAAGAGCCTTTATTTTGTTTCGTACATGGCAAGATTTTTATGGGAAAGAGCTTTTCTAGACCCACAAGAAGTCAAAGTATCCTTAAAGTGAAGAGTGGCAGTGGAAACCTTTGATCTGTAAAATGAATTTGCAGTGTAAACCCAGGCTACTTTCTGGTGAGAACTTTAATGTGCTTTCAGGCCACACAGACAACTCTCCCTGGAAATAAGCAGTTAACAAGAATTTGGGATGAGATCATAACCCAGCCTGGACAGGGGGCATGGGTGAGGAGCAAAGCCAGAGCACTCCTGTCAGACAGCACAGGAGGTGAAGGTCACAGAAACAGCAAAACCAGATTTCCTCTCTTCATGCTGTGTCCTCGTTAGGCTGGGCTTGCAGAGCTGGACTGAGAGCTGGCCTGGCAGGAGGGGAGAGGTCCTGTCCCTGCACTGGCCCCAGGGAACCGACAGCAACAAGCCCAAGACTGGAAACAGCAGGAAAACAGGTAGCAGGAATAAGAACAGAAAACTGTTTTGAAGTTTGGAGGAGGAGCTTTGCTGGTGAGGAAGGACAGACTCCATGGCTGCTAAGTGGTATAATCCTGCCTCCTCGATATGGGGATGATGAGCTGCCAGCAGTCCTTAGATGCTGGGAATTCCAGGAAAAGCCTAAGATATGCATAACAAATCAAAATGGGAAGTTACCAGGGTACAGTAAGACTTCAAACAGTGCCAAAGGCAAGAGGAGCTCACCATTTTCTGGAGAAAAAAATACTGACGTACAATTAAGATCTTGACTAAAGTCATCTATTGTTACTGTTTGAGATGGAAAACAAAAGATGCCTACACAGAAATAATAAGAAAGTTTGAATTCTTCCGTAGCAAAGCAGACACATCAAAGCAAATGCAGGCAGAAAGAAGGAAAAAGACAAGTGGGGGATGGAAAACTTCCCACAAGATGCACCAGAGACAAAAGCTGAAGTTCAATCCTTTCAACACACCAGGAAAACAATCAGGTAATGGTGGCCCACAGCTCCCACTTTGGTCAGTCCAAAACAGCAACGATGAGATCAACTCCAGGGCAAAGGGAAGATGGAGAGTCACCCAAATGACAGGAGAGGATCCAGGTGATACGTGGCTTTAGGGGAAGCTAAACACACGAGAGCCTCAATGTGTTTATGTACATGGCCAGGTTTTGTATGGGGACAAAATGTACTGAGACAAGCACCAGGAAAGAAACCATCAGTTGGTTGTGGGCGGGAGAACAGATTCCCTGAGTGCTGAAGGACAAAACTGATTAACAGCAGGTGTGGACATAGAACTGACTTCTTGTTGAAGAAGGGATGATGATCTATCTTATATAAGAAATTATTTCAGACTTTAGTTTGCAGGTTTAGTTTTCAGATGAGCAAAGATCAAGGACATCACTAAAGCATTTTTCACACTTGGCAAAATGCACAGGGACAACATACATATTGAGAAACAGATCAATAGAATTACAGGAAACCAGCCCTGTGCTTCTTCTTTAATTCATTCTCTTCTTCACTTCTTCCTTCCACCTGTTTTTCGGTAACATTTAAAAATTACAGAACCTGGAAATGAGAAACAGAAACATCTGTTGACAACGTCAGTGACTTGCCTGTGCTCTGTTCTGGATTATCTGGATTTCTTCCCTCTGAGAGATGAACTCAACAGCAGCCCAAGGGAGTCTCTTCTTTTGTAGAAACTGAGTTGCGTTCCAAGAAAACATTTTAAATGGGCAGAGGGGAAAGTAAGAAAGGAAAAAAAAGAGTAGAAGGAAGGAGCGAACACCCAGAAGATGAGGGTTTCAGAGAAGACAATCGAGACCTGCAGATAAAAGATGCCAATAAGGAAACAGGGAAATTTATTACTCTAGACAAAGGTGACATTTCAGACCCACAAAACTATGAAAAGAAGTGATTAGGTTCTCTGAAGTTTTTACAGAAATAAAAAACAGAGACAGAAACCTTGTTAATTAGAGCATATTTTTTGTACTTTCTGTGTTTTCCAGCCCTTGAAAGGATCACAGGTGCAGTCAGGAATTGGTTCCACACTATGAATACAAAAATGTTGTGGAAGGAATACAACTCTGGTCAGTCAATCAACACAGAGGGAAGTTTCTGTCAGGAGTTGCCAGGCAACCCCCACCAATTAAAATGACCATCAAAAGCCATATATTTCATGCTGGAATCATTAATAGCAGAATGCAATTACAACCTTTTGAGCAAACAAGGAGACAGAGACAAACTACCAGCCAACTATTGATGACACACCCTCTGATCATCGGAAGCAGGGAGTGGAAGCATTTCCCAGGTCCCTGTGAGCCAATATTGATACCCACCACCCTGGCATGGCACTGAGCCTCCAGCTCTATCCCGGCTGCTAAAGCAGCTCTCAGAGAACAGGGACACTGAACCAAGACACACACTCCCCCAACCAAAACAAGCTTTAAACACATGCATCTTAAGGTGTCTGGGATGTCCCCATGGCAGTAAGGCAATCAGATGAGCCACCCCTAAAAAAACAGGTTCTCTTTGAGAGCTGAACTAAGTTTAAATTAGTCACAGAACTGAAAACGTCTCATGACATAACATTTACAGCAGAGTTTGTAGCAGGGACCCAGCAATGGACTGTTTTATTTCAAGCCCAGCACACAGATCAGTGCCCTGCTGGGCCAGAGTTACCTGGGACAACAGATAGCAATGCAGAGAAATACAAAATGCCTCCTAAAATGTAAAACCCAACTAAATAAATTTTAAATAAAGGACAGTTTCCTGTGTCTATCCCACCTCAAACATTTCTGATGACCCTTTTCCGTCCCATTGTTTTTGTTCTTCTAAAGCCTGGGATATTAACAGACAACCACAGACCAAGATAAAACATTTTTCTAGCAATCAGTACCCAAAGATACTAGGGCTCTTATATAGGCTGGTATCCAAGTTTGACTTTTAATTAAATTTAAGATTACATTCCTTTGCTGAGACTCAGTCATGGCTCAGAGTCTTGCACAGAGGAGCCCAAACTGTGTGAAGCCAGCTGCCATCTCTACCATCCACTGCCTCTTTTTTCAGCGAGCACCTCCCTCTCCTGAGTCCTGCACTGGGGACTGGTTGCGACTGCTGCTGCAGACAGACTTGGAATAGCTTTATCTGCCTGTCCTGATAGGTTTTAAATGGGAAGTGTGGGGCTGAGCACAGGCTGTAACTCATCCCAGAGACACAGAGTGACTCAGGCAGAACTCCTGCAGCAGCCGCAGGAGTTGTCTCAGTGGCACATCTACACCAGCCACAAATCCTTCCTCGTAGCCAACCTCGCGCCTCTGCATAGCGCTCGGCTTTTCCTGGGAATCACATCTCCAAGTACCTGGCTCACACACAACAGGACCTGCTGCCAGCTCCAGTTAATGGCTAGGAAACCACCAAACATCCAGGTGCCACAGACTCAATCCAACCATGGGCTGGAGTTGTGGATGAGCAACAAAGGCAGGGTGTGAGCTGAGAGGGTCGGGAGGGAGGCTCAGAGCACAGCACTGAGTCACTGCTCAGCTTGGCCCCTGAGCACCACGTATTGCCAGTGCCTCTGGCAGGATTACAGACCAAAACCCCAACATTTCAGTCTGCTCCTGTCCAACAGCATGTGGTTAGAAAATGGCAGGGAAAAGTGCACAGGGCCATGAGCTCCCCAGTAGCTGTCACTGCACGGCCCCTGACAGCAATGCCCAGGAGCCCCTCTGCCTTCAGGGCTCTTGCTGGGCTTCCTTGGTGCCCAGAGGAGTTGGCACAAAGTGGCTGCAGAAAGATGAACGGATACTGAACCTGCAGCTGAGTCAGTGAAAAGTCAGCCATGAGGCACCAAGGGTTAACCACTGACACAAACACACACACATTTGTATCACTGTGATTACCAGCCCTAACAGTGGTGGACACACACTGCAGAGCTCATAGATTTGACACTGAATTTTGTTTTATTTTATGTGAAAGTCACATTCACAGACAATTTAATTTGCAGCTACAAAGCATGTACTGGCAGTGTGCAATTTCATTGTAACTCATCGAAAGCGACTCATGCCAAACTTAAAAATACACTGTGGGGACAGAACAAATACGAATTGAAAATGAACCTTCCACTGGGAATTTGGGTATTTTAAAAACTCACCAACTGCTGTAAATATACACTGAAGGGACACAGCTTCCTTAAGAAGTTCTGTGCCTCACTACCACCAAGAACAAACAAAGGTTCAACTTGGGGGAGCAAATACGCAAAAGACCATTTCCAGTGTCACAAGGAACTTCTCTGGGACATGAGCAACCTCCTATTAATAGACATCTACATCCAGTAGCACTGAGTGGCCTCAGACAGAAGTGAAAAGGCAGGCTGTGACTGTGACCATGAACTGACTCCCTTTTCCCATCAGCTGGGGGCATGGGCTGGTGCAGAAGTGCCCTTCATACCCTCAGGGTAATAATAACAATGCTCCCTCTGGGGCTGTCCCACAGGGGCCTTTGAAACCAGCAGCTCTATCAGGCCTCCCTGGCATCCCCTCCCAGAGACCTGGATGAGCTCGTAAAGGCTGGACAAAGGCAGCAGCACTGCCCATCATCACCTGAACTGTGACACCTTTATGAGCTGTCCCTCAAAATTAAAAGTGCTGTCTGACCCCTATGAGGTCTCCGGGCTGGCCAGCAGCCACCAGGTGAGAGCTGCATCCCTTCAGATGCCACAGTTTGCTTTAAGCTTTTGGTTGATCTTCCCATGATTTCTCGTGCCTTAAAACCACAAGCAAAAGTTCCAATTAAAGATGAATGGCATGCTCAAGCATTTGACTTCACTTGGGAGAGCAGAACATGGTCCTGGTTTTTATGGTGAAACACATCTCAGCTTTTAGAGTAGAGGCTTCAAACCCTCAGCTCTGCAAAGCTCATTCCCTGACCATCTCTTACACCCTGTGAGTATCAAATAGAGAACTGATAGTCCTCATTGTAAAGATTTATCTTACTGCAGTTTCTGCCATTTTTGCCACTGGATCAAAATTTTCAGCCTGAAAAGACACTGTGGACAGCATTATGATCTGCAAACTGAAGGCGCCTGCCTGGTAAGTTATCTTCTTTAATGAGTATCAAACAGAGTCCATTAATTCCTGCAACTGTTCACCTGCACTTAGATCACACAAGCTGTCTGGCATTATAGCAATTATCCTTCAAGAAATCCTGTCATGCTCAGAAATACTATCAAGAGGAATTAGATGATGAGCTTTTCAGGCAGATATTTTTCAGCTCTTGTCTTCCATAAGCAAATCTGCAACTGAACTCCTGCCAAAACCAAGATTTCATACTTAACAGAAGGCACAGAGTATGTTGTTGCCTGAATTAATATCTGTTATTTAAGATCCAGCAAAGCAATTTTACATATGAGTAATATAACATATCTAAACACATCTAAGTGCTTTGCTGAATCAAGGCCTAAAAGAGGTTCTCTTGGTGTCAGGGCTGAGAGAGAATCTGCATTTAAAAACCATCCTAACAAGCTTCAGATGTTTCCTCTAAGAGATTGTGACTAAAGATCTACATTGAAATACTTGATCTCAGGAAATCAGATCACTTTGGCTTCTACTTTACCTGAAGAGAATTATTTGACCTCTGGAAAAAAAGCTGTCTGAGGAGCATGGCTTTAGGCAGAAGGTTGTAGGGGTTTACAGAGATGTGGCAAAAATCTACTGACAGAGCCAGGATCTGAGATGCTGAACTTGCTCAGTTATGGGAGCAAGGCTCAGCCCACTGAACACAGGCACAAAAGCAGCACATAAAATATGCCCAATATGTCATCTTCTCTTCCTTTCCATTTTAACTTTAATCTCAGCTTACTGGTGAAATATCCTTTTTCTGAGGAGATCCTGTAAACGCTGAATCGATACATTACTGAGTCATCTTCCCAAAGCTGCCAGACCTAGGAAGACAGTGAAGACATTTACCACCTCAGCATTTTACCAAAGTGTCTAAAGGGGACAGAAGTCTCCTGTTTATTCACTGTGTACCTGAAATACTTCCTCATCTTTCTGCAGTCGTATCCTCAAAGAGGGAACCACCATCACTGCAGGAGACCCCAAGAACCCCCCTTCCATCCTCATACCCCTACACTGGCAAGCCTGGAGCCCCCCCAGAGGTGCCCATGGCTGAGAGTCTATTTTTGGGTTTCCACTTAATTGCAAGCAACACAAACCCCCAGCAATGGTGTGATGAACAATGGTGGGAGTGGCAAAGGACAGCACTGGGAGCTCCTGAGAAGGCACAGGATGGCACGTGCTGCCCACTTCAACCAGGACACATTAACAGATGGCACCTGGCACAGAAACTGAAGATAAACTCAAAGACATGCCTAGGAAAGGGCTCTGACTCAGGCAGAATTTCCACTTCTCTGCACAACTGCACTTGTCTGCTAGTTGAAAACACTCACTGCCAAGTGATGAAATGAGGCCTTGGAGGCTCCCATCATTCATTATCACATTTCAGCCTGAGTGGTCTCCAAACCACAACTTTTCCCAAGGGTTTGAAATATTATTTTATTTATTTTTTAATTGTATCTGGTTAAGTATTGAGCCCTTATCTAAATCAGATGTCTTCAGGTGCAGAATTATTGTTCTTTGGTTATTGCCTTTTATTTTCTACATCCATTAGATTGAAAGTAAAACTGAAAACTGCTGGAGGTGAGCTCAGATAATTCTTGCTAGTTGGGGAAAAAAAAAGACAGACTAAGAAAGGAAGGCAATATCATGCTTTTATTCTCACATTTCTGAGTTGCACTGTGATGGCATGGCCAGGTTTTGGTGGTGGGGTGGCTTCTGTGAGAAGCTGCCAGAAGCTTCCCCTGTGTCCGGCAGAGCCAATTCCAGCCGGTTCCAGGACAGACCCACCCCTGGCCAAGGCTGGGCCCAGCAGTGACAGTAGCAGCACCTCTGGGGGACATTTAGGAAGGGGGAAGAAATCCCCGGGGAACTGCAGCCGGGTGACAGCAGTGAGAATCTGTGAGAGGAGCAGCTCTGCAAAGCCCCAGGGCAGGGCAGGAGGGGCAGGGGCTGCTCCAGGTGCTGCAGCTGAGGTTCCCCTGAGCCCGGAAAAGTTATGCCCAGAAGAAAGGAGGGCTGAGGAGAAGATGTTTTAAGATTTAGTTTTGATTTCTTATTATCCAACTCTGATTTGGTTGTTAACAGATTTTTTTGGTTTGCTGTGTCAGTAACTGGTGAGGGATCTCTCCCTGCCCTTATCCCGACCCACGAGTCTTTCCTTACATTTCCTCTCCCCATCCAGCTGAGGAGGGCAGGGATGGAGTGGCTTTGGTGGGCACCTGGTGTCCAGCCAGCGCCAACCACCCCATAAATATGCACAGGAACTACAGCACAGACAGTGGTTTAGGTAGAGAGAACCAATCTCTACTCTCCTGTCAATTACTCAGAAGGAGCACCAGTGTGTGTGTTGTGACCCTCGGCCTAACAAAGATCATTAATGATCTCCCAATTACCTAAAGCTTGGCTCAACTTAAAACTTTCTCCAAAGGGACATTTGGTCTTAATCTGAAAACAAAGAAGAACAGAGAATCTGCCACTTCTCTTGCTATTTTGTTCCAGCAGTTAATCATCCTCATTGTAGAAAAACTGTCTTTGATTTCCTATTTGAGTTGTGTAATTCCAGCTTCCAGGAAAGATCTCTCTTGTGTTTGTCTCTAGTACATATGAGACTACTTTCTAATGCTGTTTCATGGTTCACGTCCTTACAAGCTCCAGCAACATGTCCCTCCCATAATTTCAGATACCCAAAACACACCGGGCTCTTGGGATTTGCTTTTCTCCAGCCTTTTAATCATCTACTGAAATTCTCCTGAGCCCTCTCTAGTTACTCTCATTCATCTAAAGGTGGGCACCAAACCTACAGCTCAGGATTCTCACATGGATCCCAGCAGTGTCACAAAATGAACTCCCAGCTCATAAACTGCAGTAGCACCAGAAGTTCCCATCTGGTTGATGTCCAAGAGCTCCTGTAAAGCCTTTCCAGCTTCACCTCAAGGGTGCAGTTCCCATGACAGGACCTGCATGCCTTGGTCCTGAGCTCTGGATCTACTGGCACTGTGCTGAACCACTCTGGGTTTTCCATGGGTTGCACAGCCCAAAATACAGCGAGACACGAAAGAGTTAATGCACCCCTCCTTCCCAGCTATGCTCCTGTGGATCCTGGGTCAGCTGAGCTGAGAGGAAAAGCCCTCCTTTGCACTCACCCTTGAACAAGCTGAATGGAAGCTTTGAGCAGGTGTTTCACCTGCCCCAGGCACTGCCAGCAGCAGCACAGTCCCTCTCCAGTGCCCAAGGAAGTGCCCAAACACTCCCCTTCCAACGGGGTTGTATCAGAGGCTGCAGACAGAAGGAAATTCAAGCCCTTCTCACTTGTGAACCATCCTGGTGGATGACAGCTGGGCCCTCCAGGCCAGGGCAGCACAGCGAGAGGCTCAGAGGACCACCTGGGCATCTCCCTATGCGTGTGGTGACTCACAGGAGCTGCCTGAATCACAAATTCCAGGGCACTGTGGGGTGGGGCAAACAATGCTCCAGGTGGACGTGTCTCAAGCTGCCCCATGGTAGGTGGACACTGGCCACACACACCTCTCCAGAACAGTCAGAAAAGCTTGTTGTGTGTTTCAATAACTGAGTTTGTATTTTGCTGTTTAAATACACTTCTTGTCCCTTATACATTTTTCTAAAGAACAGTGACCTGCACACAGAACCCTGTGGCAGCAAATGTGCAGCCTGAGTACTTAAAAACAACATTTCTGCCCCAGAGAGGAAGCTGGAATTCACCCACGCAGTTACGTTAGGTTAATGCTGTGGACAGACATTATCTGATATCCTATTTTGTAATCCTTTGCTAAGCAGGATGCTGCTCACTGGGAGCCAACAAAACAGCTACTCACTTACTGTCAGACCTGAACAAAGTCAGGAGCAATCCCTGAAGGTCTGAGATGAGTTCAACCCCGCATCTGGTAATGGTCCAGAGTCATTTAGAAAGGTCACTAAATTCTACATTCAGGTTGAAGGTTTCTTTAAAACAATATTTATCAGTACAAATCTCAGGAGAAAAGACAACACTTCTCCTGTCAGAAGTGAACTTTACAATGTTCTTTTGATTATCAACTTACTTGATTCTATGCCAATAATCTTTTACTCTTTTTCTAATCCTTAATTAATCCTTTTATAAACAATCTGTGCTCGGCACATTCTGCTCAGAAGCAATCTTTTGCTGTGTATCATAACAAGATCTTCAATATCCAGGCAAATGTTTTCATATATAAGGAACCTCACTAGATGTGTACATAAAACAAGAAAAATCACCTGACTCCTGAAAATTGAGCTCTCACACTTCCCTTGAGCTTGGTGGGAATTTGTGAGCTCTCAGCAGTTACAGACAAGACACTGAGGAAGTCTCCAACTTAAGTTCATAATGCCTGACATAAGGCACACTTCTGAAACTGCTGCCCTGAATTTTCCATTTCCCCTGGCAAAGCCAGGACTTCCCCAAATCACACACAGAAACATCTCTTTCAGATTAAAAAGGAAACCTAAACAGGTCCCGAGAACAGCAAGGAGGAAACAGTGATTTATCGTCTACTTTTCCCCTACAAAAATATAATCTTGTAATAGTGTGAGACATTTCAACACACAGTTTCTATTTGTTCTTGTCACATTCAACCAGAAGTGAACAATTTTTGAGCACATACACAGAAATGACAAATACACATGCCTGACTAGACTTGCATTTGCAAATAGAAAGTGACAAAAATATGGTTTTCGCTGCACAAATTTTACCACTTTTTTCTATAAAAATGACATGCACATTACAGTTCTATAAACACAAGTGATTTAAAGCATATAGTTCTTCTACCAGGCAGGTTGAAGCCATTTTGCAACTGCAGCCCTTCAAACAACCAAGGACTACTTTTCTAGGCTGCTGCTTAGGAAAACACCACTGAACACTTACAGATGGCAAATAAAAAACAACTTTTGAAGCTGGAGCCCTGCGTGGGAATTTTTCCTGGGGAAGCAGGCAGGATGAGGTCTCACTCTACACTGGCTGCTAAAGGAACAGATATTACAAAAGGAAGCCACACAACAGGGGCACAGCAGATCAGACTTACCACAAGAGCAGCACGTGAAGCAGTTGGTATGATAGAGGTTACCCATTGCTTGGCAAGCCTGGCTCGCTCCATACACACCTTTTCCACATTTTATACAAATCCCTAAAAAGCAGAAAGAGAATCAAAGTTAATATCCTCCACAGCTCCTAAAAACAGCTCCAGGCTGTTGATTCACAACACTCATGATCCCCCCCCCACCATCAGACCCTAAATCAATGAGCTCCTCACCCTGAAAAGATTCAAGTACCCAAAAGAGCAGCAGGAGGCTGCGGTGAAACAAATGCATGGAAATTAACCCAAAATTTAAGTGGGGCCAAGCCTCTACTGGTGTTTCAATGCAGGGAGACTGAGGCTGACAGAAACCCAGAGAAGGCAGGTGTAACCAGCAAGGACAGAGAAATCCACACACTCCCTGCAAACAACTCTGCCAGCCCAAGATATAATTTAGTGAGACCTTCACAACTAAGTGCTCCACCAAATGACATTCAACCATCACTGATAAAACAATTCAGTCCGAACCCAAAAGACTTCTCCTTGGCCCTCTCCACAAAGGCTACATCAAACATGTTTGTCTGCAGTGAAAGCCACTGGAAAATGGATCTGTCAGTCACATTTGGCAATTGTTTAATTCCCCATGAACGGAAGATGTAACCTCATAAACACAACCTGGCACCTTACCACACCAAACAGCAAAGCCTTTGCTTTCCGTTGGTCGCAGGGAAGAAATTCTGGCTCACAGTTCTGCTTCAGTGGGGTCAGAAATTCAACTTCACTGCCCAGGCCTGCTCCTGGTGATGCCAGGGATGACTCCCATGGAGTCCTCAGGAGACCAAAGCACCAGGAGACAGCAAGTCAGTGGTTTGCTCTACACATGGCCAACTCACAGGGAAGGTCATGATTTCAGTAAGCTCTACAAAGAGGTTTTTTATGGGATGGTTTGGTTTTTGGGAATATTTAAATCTGTTTCCTCAAAGTTTTCAGTCATTTGCCTGTGCATTCATTTCTACCTATGCATAACCTCTCTAAATTCAAAACAAGAAAGGGAGGTAATTCAAGGATCACTTTGGTTCTGTATCCCTATGAAGAAGAAATTAAACTCTGGGGAATCCATGTCCATCTGTCACACAATTGGGACTACTGATTCTCAAGTTATTCTTAGATGTCCATAGGTCTCTATATAATTCTAACAGGACAGTTCATCAAGACAAGGCTGATGATATTTTTTAAATACTATTGTAGAAAATAAAAATGGAGATTTTTTGCTTCAAACAACTCTAAAGAAACTGCTGTGTTCTATGTGTTGTTTGAGGCTCTATTTCTACAAGTACATGCACAAGCTTGGCATTAATCACTGGCACCAACAAAACTGCTAATACACCTAAGAACCTAGGAACGAGGGAACTACAAAACCAGGCTTTTATCTTGCAGAATTCTTCCTTGCTGTGCTGTGAACATTCTATGTAAGTACATGGAAAATACAAATGCAAGTTCTTTGGGGAAAGATCACCATATTACAAACTCTAGTCCCACTCTAGTCCTGGGTGACATCCCTCCATGAACTTCTCCAGCCTGGTCCCTGTCCATGGGGTGCAGTCAGTCCCTCAGGAGCTGCTCCAGCCTGGTCCCTGTCCATGGGGTGCAGTCAGTCCCTCAGGAGCTGCTCCAGCCTGGTCCCTGTCCATGGGGTGCAGTCAGTCCCTCAGGAGCTGCTCCAGCCTGGTCCCTGTCCATGGGGTGCAGTCAGTCCCTCAGGAGCTGCTCCAGCCTGGTCCCTGTCCATGGGGTGCAGTCAGTCCCTCAGGAGCTGCTCCAGCCTGGTCCCTGTCCATGGGGTGCAGTCAGTCCCTCAGGAGCTGCTCCAGCCTGGGTCCCCTGTGGGCTCCCAGGTCCTGCCAGCTCCTCTCTCCACGGGGCCACAGGTCCTGCCAGGAGCTGCTGCACTGTGGAGCTGCCCGGGGTCACGGCCTCCCTCAGGCACCCCCTGCTCCAGTGTGGGGCCCTGCAGGGGCTGCAGGGGGGTCTCTGATCCATCCTGGCCCCCAGGGGCTGCAGGGGCACAGCTGCCTCTCCCTGGGCTGCCCCCGGGCTCAGGGGAACCTCAGCTGCAGCACCTGGAGCAGCCCCTGCCCCTCCTGCCCTGCCCTGGGGCTTTGCAGAGCTGCTCCTCTCACAGATTCTCACTGCTGTCACCCGGCTGCAGTTCCACGGGGATCTCTTCCCCCTTCCTAAATGTCCCCCAGAGGTGCTGCTACTGTCACTGCTGGGCCCAGCCTTGGCCAGGGGTGGGTCTGTCCTGGAACCGGCTGGAATTGGCTCTGCCGGATACAGGGGAAGCTTCTGGCAGCTTCTCACAGAAGTCACCCCACCACCAAAACCTTTCTAGAACTGAACTGCTTCTGTTCAGAGCGGCATCAACATACCATCTCTATGAGTTGTGGAGTGTGATCAGATTAATTGGGATACTGACAAGTTTAAAAAAAGTATTTTTCCTATAGTACAAATTCCAACACTGAAATGGAAAGACCATTCATTAAATCATAGGTTTTATTGGTGTTTATACCTTTAACTCCATCATTTCATGTCATGAAAGGAGATTAGCCTTTCATTCAGCTAGCTCAACAGCCTGGCACATTTTATACCACTTGTCAAATGAAATGATAACTTTAACCTCCAATACATCTATTAATATTTTTTTTAAATCTTAAACTTTATTTCAGAAATGTAGGCAAGCAAAACCTCTAACTTTTAGGATTAAGAGCTACCCAAGCTAAACCTGTAAGATAAGCCAGGTGCCATCCAGATCCATCAGTTTATTGCAAATGTGTTAAGAAAATGCCAGTCCTTGGGCAAGCTCAGCCCAGACACAAGAAATGGGAATTTCAGAACATCTGTTGCCTTATTCAAGGCTGCCAAGTCTATTAATTTATTTGTAGCCAAATTTTATGGAAAATACCTGCTATGTGCCATGAGTTAAAAGTTAACTGCTCAACGATAGCTGTTGATTACTGTGGACACTGTGACTGGGAAAGGTATCCTGTGAGCCAGCAGCTGCAGGAATTCCTCACTCCCGGCAGCAGCAGAGCCCAAGAACCTGCTCGCTGTGCCAGCAAAGCCCAGGGCTCTGCAGGGACCCTGGGCCAGGAGGGGCTGCAGACAACAGGGGGGCACACCTGGAACAAGCCAGGGGCACTTCAGCATCAGGCCCTGGCCTGACATCTCAGTTCACTCTTGGCCCTGGGGACAGGGGAAGCCCCTTCAGCTCCCTGGGCACTCCTTGCCCACCTTTTCACGCCAACACTGGCAGCTATTGATAATCTGGCTGACTGGGAGGTTATGCTGGCAGAACTACGTTTTCCCATCTTCATTTAATGCTATTCAAAGAAGAGCAGGAATCCAGTCTGTAACTCTGGCAATTGTGTCTCTGAGCTCTTGTGCAAAAAACTACTACAGTCCAAACTGCTTTGATAGATGGAAGTTATTGCCTCATTTCTTTGCCATTGCTGCACTGAACCATCAGAAGCAAAAGAAGGATTTACTGTGGATGTTAAACATGCATTGGCCTCTCCAAGCAAGTGATTTGTTAGGGCAGCTGTCAGTTTGTTAACTTGTTTTCTCCAAGAGAGTAGTCATTAACTCCAGGAATGAATGACCACAGAGATGATTAGCATACTAAAAAAGCGTACGCAAAATTCCAAAAGTGTATTTTGGGAAATATATATGCAGCTGCAGTATGAGTTTAGTGTGAGCTCATAACTGCCTAGGAAAAGCCCTGATTACAGGGCTGTTCAGGTCTGCTTTTCCACCAGTCACAGCCCAGACTGCACACTGCAAGCTTGTAAAGCCCTGACTTAACAGCTACATCACTTTCCCCCCCCTCCAGGATTTAATTCCAAGGCTTGTTAAACTGCCGATGAAGGATGTTCTGTTGCAGAGCAAGCATGTCT
Organism: Rhipidura dahli; assembly: GCA_013399225.1. Taxonomy (NCBI): domain Eukaryota; kingdom Metazoa; phylum Chordata; class Aves; order Passeriformes; family Rhipiduridae; genus Rhipidura; species Rhipidura dahli. Next base: position 428,912 of record VXAC01004230.1, read on the forward strand.
CGTTTCTGACACGTCTCTTGACATGACTTCAGATCAATTCCTGCCTTTATATGATTCCTTGCCCCTCCTGACACCTTGATTCTGAGCAGTCAGTTGTCCCCCAGCTCTTTACCACATTACCTGCTATGTTTCTGCCCAGGTCATCAGCTCTCCTGCAGATCTGGTCTCTACCCAGAAAAAGACATTGCAAGATGTTGCATATACTCAAAGTTGCCATGAAGGTTGGCTGAGCCAGGAGCACAGTGTCACAAGAGTCCTTGGCTGAGGTGGAGAGATGATCACACCCTCACAGAGTGTTTAACCAAACGGGGGAGTAGAGACTGAATAAACACTCTGTGGATCACAGCAAAAGAACACAAACAAACGTGGTACTAGAAAGAGAAGGAGCTCCCAGAGACTCCCTGCTGGACTCCAGCACATGGCCAGTGTTCCCCACATCTTTAAGCAGTCCACTTCACTGAGCTTGATGACGTCAGTGAGAACATCATCTCTGGACACAAGCCAGGCAAGCCTCCAGCACAGAACGGCAACAGAACTGTCAGAGGCACGATGCTCCCTGAGTACCTCACACACCAGCAAACATGAGTATCAGCACCAGCAGAAGATCAGACAGGTATTTTCTGATGTGTTCAGCGACTTTGCTCAAAACTTGAGACCATGATAATTAGCAAAGGTATCAGCAACAACCAAAAGAAGATATTGAAACTATAGAATTTTTCAGTCTGCTTGTACTTGGAAGAGTTCCCTGTAGTAGCCTGTGCATTACAAGAAGTTCAGTTTGGGACCGGTACATGAAATCCTGGAATGCTCTTTTGGCCGTGCCAGTACAGGCTGCTACTTCATACAGACTTCACCAGGCAGCCAGAATTAGGAAAAGGGCTGTTAAGTGCAGTGCATATCATAGCAGATATTTAACCACCTTTTGGCCAAGCTTCATCCTCAGACACATGTTGAATGCAGCCTGTGCCTAATGCCATCCTTTTGTAACCTGAAGGCAAAGGTTTAGCACAAATGCAAGAAAAATGGTCCCATGTGGCCTCTCAGCTCCAGCAGGCAGCAGCTGTGAGAGCTGGGAGAATCCAGCTACCACAGACAGAGCCCCACGGCTCCGGGGTGAGCTGTAGCTTTACTGTCTTACAGCCCCACTGTATCTCCAGGATAACTGCTACATGCTGCCTACAGTAGGAAACAACCAAGCCCTGTCATCAAGAGTTATGGTAAAGCTAAAATTAACAACTAACACATGGCACAGATGACTCCCTCCCTGCCTCTGCAATTCTGGGAAAAGGGCGGATGAACGTCACGCTGGGCCACTGCAAAATCCCCTTTTCTTCTCTCAGACAGGAAAAGACCATCTCTGCTTAAGCCCCAAACAAAATCTTCCACACCTGCAGCTTTTCGATGGCACAGGGGCAAGGAAATGGAAACCTACTGCCTTGGAGCAGAGACAACAAACGAGGAGAGAAGCCCCAGCTCCAAACAAGAAGCCAAACTGCAGCAAGAGCTACAAGAGCAGAGGGCTGTGGAGGGGCTGCAACAGGCGCCTGCAGGTGCCCCTGGCCAGGGGAGGTGTTGCCACACTGCCTGCAGCCAGTGATCTCACACAGGACGTTGCTGCTACCTGTAAAATGTGTTCTGCGAAGAAGCCAGGTAAACAGTGAAGCTCCAGAGCTGCCCTGAGCCCAGGCAGCTGTGCTGCTGCTGCTGCAGTACCTGCTCAGCTCCCGGCAGCTCCTGTGCACGTCCTGGGCTGTGGCAGCTCGGGCTGGAGAGGTGACTTCAGGGGAGAAAAATGCTCCTTTCCTTCCAACAACCACAGGAGGAGGGATCTTCTGACACACACGTCATCCCTCAGTCAGGCGCAGACAGAAGACACGAGGCACCTGCATAGGGCAGAGCCAGGCAGGGCAGTCCAGGGACCCTTCCCAGCCCTCGCTACCATGGGAAGCTCTCACTGCAGGGCTTTCCTCTGTTACCTGGCAGGCACATTGAAAATGCACCAAGGATTCAATACCTAACACGAAATGAAACCTGGTACATACAAGTTATAAATAAATACAACCTGGGCATGCTCAGCAGCAACATTCTGTGATAGGAACAATGGATGGGAACAGTGGCTAAGCTACCAGCACTGCCTCTACCCCAGGAGAGACCACGACTCAAATTAAGGTTGAAAATGACAGGTTAAGAAAAGTGAGAAAAGCTCAAGTAAATATTTTAGGCTCCCCTGCCAAGCCTCAGCCCATCTACACCTGGCACCCCTAGAGCCGGGAGAGAGCTGACTCCATCTGGCAACACAACTCCAACTCCAACACCCAGTAATTCCAAAGGAAGTCCCCACGTGCTCCCTGCACCCACTGTGCTGGAGTACACTAAACTAGAGGAACATGGGCCACAGCACCTAACACAAATCACAGCTTAAGCAAATCACAGAAGCAGCCTGTGGACTGGGAAACTTCTTGTTGTCACCATTAAACCTTGTTGAGATTGCCCCCGACCTTGTTTTCCTCCTCAAGTAATAAACAATAAACCATTTAGGCCCTTGAGATATGCATCTGCTGAGTTAAAAAGATCCCCATCACTTCAGTGCCTGCCTGCCACAGGAGGCTTTACTCAATTAACACACAGGAGGGATGTGCATGTAGAACTTTACTCAGAAAAATCAAAATTTGAGATTAATTTATGTTTGGTTACAAATGCAAAGTTCACAATTCACTGGAAGTTTTGCAGAAGCAATGCTCTAGGTTCTGGGATGATTTTCATTACCTCCACTCTGCCTGTTGCTTAACGAGGCTTGTGTACAGCAAAGCTGCTGGGAGAGGTCATGGCCACAAAGGAAGGCCCTGGGACCAGTTCCAGGAAAGACAGTGCTGATCAGAGCACAGGAGCCAAGCTCTACCTGCCCGAGGGATCAGAGCTGCCAGCAGCACTCGGCCGATTCCTGCTTGTTCTGAAAGCAGCCACACACTCTGGGTGTTCTGCTTTGTCCTCAACCTTCTGGGCTTTCAAATGTAGGGTGAGGTGATGGGCAAACGTTTGGGAACAGAAGGCCTCAGAAACAATTCGCAACCACCACCCTCCCCCCATCTCCCTATTTAGCAGCTCTGAGGCAGGGCATGTCTGTGCTGGTGAATTAAACCAGCTCCAGGCCAGCTCTGCAGAGTGGAGGTGCCACGGGTGCCGTATCAGCTCTGATTAGCAGCTGCTGGAGACGGGCAGGCTTTTGTTACTGCCCAAGTAGATCCACCCCGTCGCACAGTGAAAGCCCGAAGCCAGCACAGCAAATGCTTATTGCTTCATACAGTATGTGAAATTGCTGCTCTGAAGCATGAAATTACCGACACTATCTGCAGGATTCAGCCCGCCCCGGCCGGGCCGGGCGCCGCGGCAGAGCTGCCCTTTGTGTGGGGCTGCGGCTCGGCCGCGGAGCCTCCCGACGGCACAAGGCCGAGCACGGCCCCATTGTTCCTGCGCTGGTTTAGTTACACTGACACTCGCTTTACAAAATATCCATTCATTGCTCTGTGTCTTGATTTAGTGCATGGCAGTTCCAGGGTGATTTATACTTCTTATTTGGCATTTAGAGAAAAATCTTTTGCCACTGAGGCAGTGAAGTGGAAGACAGAGGAGTTCTCGTGGCTGCTCCATGGGCTGTGCCACTTTGGGTTGCTTTGTCTGGGATTCAGAGCTCAGCTGACTGCTCAAGGCTCATACTCACATTGATAACCACACCGCAAGGGGATTTGCAAATAACTTTAGCAACTAAAGTACTCACCAAAAGCAAAACCAGTGGAAAAAAAAAATCCTGTTTCTAAAAGTACCTTGTGATGACTGGGATTATCAAAGCCAGGAGACAAATACAGCTGAGGTGGGAAAGGAGAGCACCATTGCGAATGAATAACTTGGAGGGAAAAGTCTGTAAATCACATTCCTTGTCCTACTACCCCTCCACTGCTGAATACCCGAGTGTCTTGCTGTGGACATGAGCCCTCTTACAGCCCAAAGGCACCAGGTCAACAAGGCCCTTCAGCTCAAACCATGCTTACTGTGCCTGGAGCACAGTGAGTGTAACCACACTTATAACTCAGCCAATTGAGGAGTGTTGAATTTCTAGCAGAGTGTAGCAGCAATCAGGGGAGGATAGGCTAGGGCCAAAAACTGGAGCTTGTACAGCTGCTGGCAGAGGAGGACGCAGCGCTGCAGCCAGAGACTCGGGTGAGCCCAGCACATACACACAGGTAGGGCCCAGAGCCAGCAGAACGGAGCAATGCTGCTGCAGCTCCTGGTTTCAGCACAGACAGATCAAACACCAACATCCGAAGCTCCACACTGCTCCTGGGCAAATGCCCCCATGGGGAGCTGCTGAGAAGCACCAGGGGCATCAGCCCAACTCTGCACTCAAACTGCCTGGGGAAGAGCGCAGACCTTCACACCGCACATCCCAATGTCAGGGGCAGCAGAAGAAGTGGCAGCTCACAGAGGGTGACAGAGGAGACTTTCCAAAAAAACTGACTTGGTTTTTAATTAACATGGATACAGCAATTTATACCAGTTGCTGGTTATACCAACTGGAGATCACCTGAGCTCTGGGGCAAGGGGTTTGCCCATGTCATTACTTCAGACTTTGGCATAAAGAAGGTCTACTGTTTGACCTGCAATGTTTTAGTTAAGCTTTTATTAAGTTTTATTTTCCAGTGACAGGTTTACAGACATTGAGACAGTTTTATTACAGCAAATAAACAATAAATTGAATATTTAAAGCTCATATTGCTATCGTCTTTTCTTTCTGCTGATGCCACACATTAGTAATAGTATATTTATCTACACATCACAGATCTTGTCTATGTAAGTGACAGTGTTCACAGTCCAGAGCCAGTCAGAAAACCTACTGTACCAGCTCCCTTTTCCAGTTTTGGTGTTCTTAGCTACCTTTAGTCTTGGCTCTTTTCTATAGTAAGTGTGACTCACTGACACCACTGTGGTCTTCAGAGAAAAAACCTTCTGAGATGACATGGAAAAGACAGAGTCAATTTAAATACTTCAGCTTACAAAAATCTGTGCAACCATGTAACAACAGTGATACTGAAAGCACCAACAATGCAGCCCAAATATCCTGAGCTCCACAGCATGTCCGAGCTGCAAACGGGGCTGCACAGACGTCAAGTTGGAGAGACTTTTCATTACATTCTCCTGACATTGCACGTATGAGTCATCACTCTGATATATGGCAGAAAAAGGTCATATATTACAGCTGCCTTCCTTGACATATTTAAAATGGGTTCATGATTAAACAAGGAGACCAGTCTAAAAGTTTCCAGGTGCACTTTCCTATTTTCTCAGATAACGGTCTATTTCCAGCACGAGCATGACAGCCTGGAAAAGGCACAGAATTACGTAACCACATTTGATTACAAACTCAGCAGCTCCTTCCACAAGCAGTTCCCAGCCCTACACGGACACCACAGCCCCACGGCTCCAGCACCCACCCAGCAAAGGTGCTGACACCACTCCGTAGGTCTCACCTGCCCCAGGGACGTTCTTTAGCATTCCCAGAAGCATAAATAGGTTTGCTTAAACACGAATGTGCATATAGGTAAGTATTATACCAAGATAATATTTAGAAAGACTGAACTATTCACTTAAGAAAAGCTGGAAGTGCCTCAAAAATCTATCACCTCAACCCTCTGAATGAGTTTTTTTCAGTCACTTCAAGTCCAGTGACTCAAGGATGTTTTGAGAACACCAGGAGGAGGAATGCACCTTCCTGTAATTTGCCATAGGTTCCTCCCACCTTTAGCCATGAAGGATTTCAATTCTGAAGCACTGGCAGGCCTCAGCTTCCCCACCTCGGGGACAGTGAAAAGCTGTCTCCTCTGCAGCTGTAAGGCTCGGCCCAGGGAGGTGCTCAGTGCAAGCAGCCACACTCCTCCACTCCACTCAGACAGGAAGATGCTCAGACTGTAAGGAAAGCCTGTCCTGATCTAGCAAGTTGAAAACCCTTGGGACAGCTGGTCAAATACAGCTCGAACGACATGTAAATAGGATATTCTAATTGTGCCTCCTCTACCTTCAGGAAACATCAACATGCTAAATGCTGTAGGTGCAGGCTCCTGAATTCAACAGGGAGGAAAAAGTAAAAGTTAGAAAATCAACACGCTGCTCATGTGCCATGGAGCTGCTCTCCAGGGCAGACCTAAGGTGGGCAAGAGGTTGCTCCAGGCTTTTGTCAGACTCCTGTCTACAATGATTCCTACAAGAGAGCAACTCTGAGCTTCACATAACATGAGAGGACCGGAGCTCCATTCTCATCTTCAAGGGCTTGCTCCCCCCCAGCACCCCCCAGAGCTGCAGGAGTGGACAGGTCTCACTCTGACTGACACTGAACCTCCACTGACACAGGCAGCAGCACAGGAGGCCCTGTTCCAACACCTGTATAAATCCAGCTTTACAGCTCTCAGTGCCATATAAAAAGATACCACATGGTGTAAAGCACTGATAGCTAACTTCATGTTAGCATGATTTCTGCTAGGTCAGGTATCTTCTGTCTGGACTGTTTTGACTTTTTGCTGGATCAGGTATTGTCAGTCCTGGATCGGGTAAAAGTCTGCTCTCCAGCAGTTGGAATGAACTCCAGAGTATGTGGTCTGTCTGGCTAATTTGACACAAATGTGAGCACACACTTGATCCACATCCAAAGAGTATCAATGAATGTTCCAGAAAGGCACAAATATTCTCAGGACCATCCCTCTCCCCTCCTTTGACCTAGACTGTCATCTTGACACAAAACGGGAGCAAAGTGGGTATCAAAGGGCAGAAATTAGAGAAAAAAAAAAGAAAATCCATAGTGCTAATTTTCTCCAATGAAAAAAGTGAGAAATGGGCATGGTCACAGCACCCAACCAAGAAGCACGTGTTGGCTTTGCTTATGCCCTCAGTTATGAGCTCTCTCCCAGACAGTGACAAGCCACCAGCCAGAGCTGGCAGACTGTGTCTAAAAGTACACTTTTTTTGCCACCCACCTTTTCTGTTCTCACAGACAGACCGGTGACACAAGTGCCTGGCTGCTCTGCAAAACCTGGGCTCGAGGGAACAACGTCCAAAACACTGACTTAGCTCAGAAAGGACCTGGCACAGAGGGCAACCCCCACCTGTAACAGGGTTTTGGCATCATCAGCTCTTTTCACAACCTGCCCACTGCACCTGCAGCCAAAGCCCTCCAGATCAGCTGCAGTGCTGAGCTGCTGCTCGTAAAATACACGTGTCCTGCAAGAACACTTGGCACTGAGATGCAAACAGGGAAACACCCCTGGCCTCAATGGCTCCTGCCAAAGAGCAATTTGCTTGAGGGGGAGAGGATTTATCTTTGCTAATGATCCCTGTGCACAGTGCTGGCACTGGTGCCCAATGAGTTCTGTCTTCACAGAACAGCAGCACCCAACCACGCAGCAGAGAGACCTGGCCCCAGAACTGCACTGGGTGCCTTCTCCACGCTCACCCCCCTCACCCTCTCCGTGCCAAGACAGCCAGGCATCCTCTTTTTAGGATGATTTTTGCAAGACGGCCTCTGTTTGGTATAAGCTGGATGCCAGACTCAAGTCAAAGTGAGGAACAAGACACAAGATGCTCTTCTCTCCCACTCCTGACACCTCACCACCCAAACATCTCTTATTTAGTGAGTTACTCATCAGCTCCATCACCCACAGTCATAAGACAGCAAAGGGGTTGTGGCTAAATTCCTAGCAACTCTTACAAAAATACAACTAAAGCACAGTTGAAGAACAAACTCCCCTGGTAAAATTATTCTTTAAAAATCTTTCTAGAAACAGCAAAAAACACCTCTTCAAGAACTCTATGACCAGGGAAAGAGTGAGCAGATAGAAAGGGCTTAGGAAGGTAATTTTTCACTTTGTTAGTTACAGTAAACATCTCCAAATAAATGTGATCTTATGAATTTCATCAGCCAAACCTCCCTTCTCCATTTTGAAGTGGTGAAATGTTAGTTAATTTATGGACTAGAGGACTGGCTAAAAAATAACAGAAATCTGTAATCTTTTCATAATTATAAGTCAACACTTAACTGATATGAGAAGCCTCTATTCACAGCCACTAAAAGGAGCATTCATTCCTCTTTACATCATCCTTTTACTGCTATGTCTTGATGCAATTTTCAACAGCAGGTGAAACCACTAAAAATTGGGAGCAGTGTGAGAAATTTTCCTCTATCTGGTTTTAATTAAAACACTCAGCAAAACGAGCAGTGATAAAAAGAGGCAACCACCTCAGCTGCTGCCTGTGCACCCATCCTTGGAGATCCCAGTGGAAACCTCCTGTGCAATGCTAGTGGTGTTTTCCCTACTCCTAAAGCAGTGGTTCAGGTCAGGATCATGGCAAAAGCAATAAAAGGTAATTCACATCTGATTATGAACTATGGGGTAGTAGTTTGGTGCCCTTTTAGGTTTCAGGGGATGCACCTGGGCTCCGGAGGGGCTGCCTTTGGGAAGCCTGGATGAGACCCGAGCTCCCCACAGGCTCCCAGCACACAGAGGGAGCCTCCACCTGGGCACTGGGTGGGAACTGGAGTGTCTCGCACCCAGGAGAGCACAGCAGAAGCTGACACACCCCCCTCCCAGCCCTGGTTCAGACACAGCTTTTGTGGGCAAACTGCCCAAACACTGAGGCTGGACCAAGCATGTGGGCACCCAGGACACACACCCAGCTTCAGTGTCCCCGTGATCCAGGACGGTCAGCCTGAACTCCAGCTCAAGATGCTGTAGGTTTCCTCTGCCAAATGCACATCCTGGACCCCAGAGGGCCTTTCTGCAGAGCTGCTTCCAGCCAGTGGGCTCCCAGCTCCCAGCACTGGATGGGGGCTGTGGCTCCCCAGGCGCAGGACTTGGCTTTTCCCCATGTTGAATTTCATGAGGTTCCCATTCCCACATTTCTGCAGCCTGTCAGGGCCCTGCTGAGCACCACCACATCCATGCAGTCTATCAAGCAGTCTTCCCATGGTGGTACAATCCACAGGCTGGCTAGAGGGGTACCCTGTCCCATCATCCCAGTCATTAATGAAGATGTCAAACACTACCGACTCCAGAACTGACTCCAGCACAGACTTCTGAGGTGCACCACAAGTGACTGGCTCCAACTCAGTCTCATCCTGCTGGTCACACCTGAGCTCAGCCAGTTTTCAGTCCATCTCACAGCCTGTACTTCATCAGTTTGGCCAGGGGGATGTTATGGGTGACAGTATCAAAAGCTTTACTAAAACTGACATCAGGCACCATGGCTCTCCCCGACTCCCCAGGCTCTTCACCACACAAGGCCAACCCAGCACCTCTGCTCCACATTTTCCCTGGTCTTCCTTTCACACATCTGCAGAAGCACTTCTTGACTTCCCTGTCTCTCACCAGGGCCAGCTCCAGACCAGCCTTGTGCCTCGTGACCCCACCCATGTGTCCATCCTCTGGCAGTGTTTCTATATTCCCCCCAGGTCACCTGTCCCTGCTCCCACCCCTGTTATACCACACACATCCTTTCCATTTCTTTCTTCAGAACCCCTTGCTCATGCATGCAGCCTCTTGCCACTTCCTCCATGTTCATTCCTGAACCCAGATACTTGAAAACCCAACCAGTTTTCCTGACCCCTTTTCACTTCTCCCTACCTACTTTAGAACTCCTGCAAGCCCGTAAACTACAGAATTTATACATGAAATATTCAAAGTCAGTTCAGTCTAGAGAAATGTTCTCCCCTATTGTAGGTACTGGTGGAGGCTGGACGTCAGCTTCCAAGTAAATCTCACCCTGTCTAAATACACAGCAAAATGACATGGCTAAGGAAAGAGCTACCTGTGAGTATTTACACATTAGGTGCCTATACAGAGAATTAACTCCCCACTGGATTCTCTTTGGACTTAAAAATAAGCATAAATGCATTTCTGAGTCTGACCTTTGATCAAAACATTTGAGATCAGTGTGTAAATCACTCACTTGGTATTTTTTCTTCTCATGTGTTAAATCACTGCAGCACAACCTAATGCAAACATTCCCTTAATTGCACAAAAGCCCTTTTGGAGTCTCTCCTTTCACTGTATTCACCAAGAAATAGGTTCCACAATGCTCCCTTGAAAAAAACCCAACAAAGCAACTAACACAACCCCAAAACTTATCTTTTGAAAACTAGCTAAAAGAATTAGTTTAGTTGTTGGGGGTTTTAAATTTATTTCTGCTTTAAAAAAATTTACTAGAGCCTTTGTTTGCAAATGAATGTACCCTCTTCTGTAATTATATCCATGAAAATAAGGGTGGCTTTTACCAAATCAATGATGAAACTCTCTACTGTGCTTTCTCTGTAAGGTTAAGAGTGAAGTACAGAGTTGGTACTGAGCTGCACATCCCTTGCTTCCCCCTTTGACAGACGAAGGATTTTATCATTTCTGCAGAGGAGCTAATTGTCCCTTTTAGAGAAGGAATCATTGTTGATCCTCAATTAAAACAGACTGTGTTTCACTCTAGCACCAGTCACAATCAGTTCTCTGGTTATCTTCCCCTACTGCGAGAGAGATGTTTCTTCAAGCAAAGCAAAAAAAACCCCAAACCCTAAGAGATCACTAAAAGTGGTTGTTCCCCATTGGTTTTCAGCTGGTGGAGCCACAGCTTTTATCCTGCAGCAGAGTCAATGACTCAGGCTGACAGGAATGGCTGTGCAAGGAGGAACATGCATCCCTTTCCCTGTCCTTCCCTGGAGCAGCAGCCACAGCACCCAGGGGTGCTCTGGAGGCAGCTGAGCCCCCTGCTCTGAGCCCAGACAGAGCCGTGTCCTCTGCAGGGCCAGCCTGAAATCCCAGCCAGCACCTCAGCCCTTCACCTGCTGGAGAAGGCAAGAGCTCAGCATCTGCTGACAGCAGAAGGACCTGCAGCTCAGACCTGAAATACTGGCTGTCCCCCAGGCTCCAAACTCCTGTTCCCCTGCACGACACTTGCCACTGTTTCTCCATGACCTGATCATGGAGCTCTTGGAGAGAAGAAAATCTGAAGTATTTTATTCCTATTTAGGATTAAACATGTGGACTGTCACCTGTTCTGATCTCTACACTCCAGCCTGCATGGAACAACCTTATCTCACTTCTTCCCTCCCCCTTGTGCTTCCAAGTTTGTGCCCTGCCCTGGGCTGCAGGATGAGCACAAACTTGCAACTGTTTGTTCCCCAGTGGTCACACTTGACCTTGAGTCAGCCTTACTCCAATTTAGACCCCGAGACAACACTTATTTTGTTGTCTTAAGTCAACTGCTTGGTGAGAAACTGCAAGCTGCATGGACCAAAAAATTTAAACCACAATTTATTTGCAGGCTTACTGGACACTTTTTCTGGCTGGTAGCTATTCTTTTGGGAACAGAAGTATTCAGCAGGAAATGATGCATGAAGAACTGAACCTGCACTAGCAGCATGCCCAGCTCCCAGATCTTCCTTCAGAACAGGAATTAATGTCCACTCTTCAGGGGGATTTTTTACACATCATTGTCACCCAGGTGTACAGTTCTTGTCCCTTGAGTAGAGCACACTCTCATTCATCTCACTGCATTTTGGTTGCACTTCCAATCAAATTTACAACGTGTACAAGCAACACTGAAGTTGTGAGCTAACATTCCCCCACAGTGCCCATATAATTTGGCTCCCTGGTCAAAATGAAAAGGGCTCAAATTAAAAACAAAGTGAGTTTGTACCACTTTCAGCTCAGCCCTGGTGCTGGCAGTTCTGGACCAACAAACACTGCCTTAAAATGCCAAAAGCCTAGAAAACACTCAGGGGGATGCAAATACACAGGCATAAGCTTCATAATAAAGGTGAAATACATTATTTCTCAGAAACTTCAGCAAATATTACCATGTTATCTGCCAGAACTCTCAGCAGCCTGTTTTTTTTTTAAATCAAAGTTCTCTCTTGCCTTTCCCACATGGTATGTGAACATTAAGCTAGAAGCCCCCCAAATGCACTCACTGGTGAGCCACCCAGTCGTAGTAGGCATTCCCAGAGCGACTTGGCCCTCTGAAGATATGTTCCCACACACACTGTGCATCTCTTCCTCTCTGCTTTTAAATACCACAACAAAATTCACAGCAACCTCAAGGACCAGAGCAGCCAAGTCCCTGAAGAAGCCGTGGCCTCTGAACAAGCAGACCTTGCACTTGGGTGTTGAGAGGGAATGGAGTCAAAGCAAGGAGCAACCCCACCCAAAAGAGGAGAAGGGAGAAACTCTGGCCATTGGGATCAGCCAGTGCACATCACCCTTAACCAACAGTGTGGGCTGAGAGCTGGAGACTGACACCTGGAGCAGGGCTAGAAACTCCCCATGCAGGCACTGACCCAGCCAGGAACAGAAGAGCTCTAAGTCAATGCTCATTATTCAAGGGGTACTTTGTCAGAAAAACAAAACAAAGTCCTCCCCCCCAGCCCTGAAATGCACCATTTCTCTGACCTTATAAAAACCTAACACCAGGGTTCCCAATACTGCCAGTCCAACCAAGTAAAACACCCAGTCATTCCAAAGGTAGTTCTGCCACAAACGAGTCCAGGATTTGTCCTTCAGCTCAGGAGTGTGGGTGTTTTGTTTTGTGGGTTTGTTTTTTCTCCTTTCATGAGCTACAGAAGCAAATCAGACAGACCAAGCAAGATGTGGTGTCCAGCCAGAGCCAGGCCACCGCTGTGGCCACACAGCTTTGAGCTGCTCCCTGCTCCTGCCTGTCCCTCCCGGTCCCCCCTGCCACCCCCGTGGGGAAGCCAGGCAAAGCCCCTGGAGGTGGGAAGCAAGGAAAAGCAGAGCTTCACACACTTGGCACTCCAGGAAGCTGATTTGCAAGTCTGCACTTGGCACAACTTCAAAGCGCTTTCTTTGGGGCTGCCTCAATCACCTCTTTCTGGGCTGCTTCTTCACTGGCCTGGATTCCTCCCAGGTGTGAAAGAGGGGCTGAGAAAGCCTTTTCCCAAAAGACTTAACATCAGTTTCTCTTACACAGCATGCAAGGCTGTTTCAGTCTAACCCAAGCTATCCTCTCTATATTTACATTTCCTTAATAGGTCAGGGAGGATTTTTGGATTTGCTTTTTTAAGAGGCATGGTCTGGCACTGCAGAGTCATTCTACCCCACACGAAATTGCCCCATGGCTCTCAGGCAAGGTGGGATTTGGTGAGCGAATTGCCACATCTCCACTCTGCCAGAAACTCCTGCAAGGGGCAAACCTTGTTCGTGCTGCGCCCAAAGCCCCAGGCCCAAACGCACTGTGGATTTCCTCCCTCTCTCTGAACGGGGCAGTGCCCAACTGCAGTGTTGCTGGTGTGGCTGCCACAAGTCCTGCACCACTCTCCACGACCAGGAAACACCTCCCAGCACCATCACTGTCACCACCCTCGCACAGGAACGTCTCCCTCAAAACCAACACATGGCAAGACTGGGAAATTCTCTTCCCAGGCAAAGCAAAGCAAGTTTTTTTCTAATTGTTTGTAAAACAGCATCTGGGACCAGCACCTGCTGACTGCCAACATTTCCTAAAGACCTAAAGTATGTGTGTTGGTTTTGCACGGGCTGGTTTTTGGTAGCGGGGGGGCACAGAGGTGGCCTCTGTGAGAAGCTGCAGGAAGCTTCCACCATGTCTGGCAGAGCCCATCCCCGATGGCTCTGGAGGTGGATACAGCACTGGCCATCAATAGGGGATGCAGAGATCCACCC